>JABEEJ010000751.1:0-41884 GCA_013363135.1 Fusarium brevicatenulatum
CCTGGGGAGGCCGGGAGGGGGATGTGATGGGGGATGGGGTAATTAACTGGCCGAGTGAGTTTGGTGATGCATCAGAAAGTGAGGTTGTGGGTTGTGAGGAGTTGTCACCATGTCAGTCCAGCTATAGTCTACCCGTAGTGAAACTCTCTAAGAATAGGTCGCACGTGTGTATAAACTGTATTCGATAGTATCGAGATCAACATACCACAGACAATGTGGCTTTAACGTGCCTTGCAGAACAAGTCTAACGTCAAGCCACCCATGGAACAGAATAGCTTCGTTCTGATATCAGGCATACAACTCCCGTCTTGGCTTGTGATCCGGGGAACGAGCCTCGGATATAGCCCCTGTCTCCCAATCCCCGCACACGAACCATTCCCTAATCATACAAGCCTCCCGCCCTAACCCACGAATCCTCATCCATTGTTGGTTGAGCTAATTACTCACTGTGGCTGCCGAATTTCCGCTGGTTGTTCCTAAAGGCGCTTTTACGGAAGGATTCTGCAACGCTGGTCGCCCCTCATGTAACATCACCAACGGTGCAACGTCATGAGAGCCAAGATATGCCTCCATCGAGATGATGATTTTCTCTTTTCACGCCGTTGGGTCTCCGCACACCAAAAGTCCCAATCCCTGCTTCGTGATAATTACCCCATCTTCAAGGGCCTTGCTTTTTTGTTTTTGTCATATTTTTACACATGCTTTCCTCGGCTTGTGATTCTTAGTTGGGGCTTTCTCCGAGTCGCATATCGGGAGTTACGGAGTACATCAGGTCCCTCGTCTTCATCAATTGAACAGACAGAAAACATCTTGAATTGTCAAGACTTTCTGTCTCAAAGCCTCAAATTGTGTTCAAAATGTCGCCTCGAACAAGTGGTCTCCTTGACAGCGACGACTGGGATGAAGTCAAGACAGACTCAGGCTCAGACTGGACACTTGCAAAGACCTACGCAGACTGGAAACCAGCGGCTGCAGGCGGCAAACTAAAACACATCATCAACACCACCAGATCCGCTATTCGCGCCAGAACACGACCTCTGGAGAACCTCCGTCCAACCGCTTACCTAGACGGTCTTCGAGGTTTCGCAGCTCTCCTTGTATATGTCCATCATCATGAACTTTGGGCACACGGTATCGCTGAACAGAACACAATCTTCGAGAATGCTTTTGGCTACGGAGGAAAGCATTACTTCGCGGCCTTTCCCTTCATAAGGCATTTCTTCACAGGCGGTCATTACGCGGTGTCGACATTCTTCATCATCTCAGGCTACGTTCTGTCGCTCAAGCCAATGGGACTAATCCAGTCTGGAGAGCTTACACAATTGGGCAATGTCATAGCATCTTCCCTCTTCAGGCGCTGGATTCGCCTTTACCTCCCTATCATCATGGCTATGCTCATCTACATCACATATTTGCACATGTTTGGCGTTTGGACACGAATCATGACGCTGCAAAAGAGCTGGTACGACGAGCTTTGGGCTTTCTACTATGAGTTCAAGAACTTTAGCTTCGTCTTCAAAGAAGGTGGCGAGCCATGGCTGACCTACAACCGCCACTTATGGTCTATCCCCATTGAAATGAAAGGCTCTGTCGTTATATTTACAGCACAGATGGCGTTCTCTCGATGTTCGAAGAATGCTCGTCTCTGGTGTGAGGTGGGCTTGATCTTCTACTTTATGTACATCGCAGATGGGTCATTCTACTCCATGTTCACGGCTGGTATGCTCCTCTGCGATCTGGATCTTCTCGCCAGCAAGGGCGATCTGCCCCGCTGGATGGCACGTCTGGAATCTGCCAAGGAGTTTATCTTTTACCATCTCCTAGTCTTCAGCTTGTTCCTTGGTGGAGTGCCATCTGAGAACCGCAATGTTGAGCAGCTTGCCAAGAACAGGGGTTTCTACTACCTTTCATGGTTCAAGCCCCAAGCAGTGTTTGACTACAAATGGTTCTACCTCTTCTACGCAGCAGTCTTCTTAGTAGCATCTATCCCCAGAATCTTCTGGCTGAAGAGCTTCTTCGAGACGAGGTTTTGTCAGTGGCTCGGACGCATCTCGTTCGCTCTATATCTTGTCCATGGTCCAGTGTTATGGACTATTGGCGAGAGACTTTACGTTGCAGCAGGATGGCAGAACGAGGAGATCATGAAGAACATTCCCCATTGGGCAAACAAGCTAGCCCTGCCAATGTCTGGACCCTTGGGACTGGAGCTCTCATTTCTCCTCCCTCAGCTGATTCTGGTGCCCTTGACGTTTGGGCTAGCTGACGTCGTCACACGGTTTATCGACACGCCCAGCGTCAAGTTTGCAGCGTGGTTCTATAAGAAGGCGTTGGGGGATCCAACTAGCAAGCAGGCCAAAGCGTAGCATAGATCTATCTTGATGCATAATAAATCAAGCTTAATTCTTTTTGGTAATATCACATGTGTCATTGCCATGCTAGTCTCAGCTCTCCCACCGTTAGATCTGAGGATATCTACGGAGTGCCATACCCTCAGACCTCGATGTCAGATCGATTTGGGGCATAATGTCGCATGCTCTCTTCTGTTTCCATGTGATTCTCGGCTCACCGCCCAAGAAGATGGAGGGTCACCTGCATGAGATTGCCGTTGAAGAAGGCAACGGCTTCGTATTACCAAGCCATGCCATGTCAGGAACCCCAACCTCTTCTCATTACGCTAATCCCCGCTCCCGCGACTAAGATCTGCACACCTCCACGATCAGAAAAGAACATCCCCTGTTCAGGAACATGCGCCGTTGGCTAGTGCAATGTCACCCCGCAAAAGTACCTCAGCAGCCTCGGCATGCATATGAAAAATGTGTCGACGTCGAATTGCGGCGACATTGAATGTCACAATCTGCCAGTTTTTCCTCGTCGACTTATCTTCAGCTGTGTAGGGTCCTTGAAGTGTCATTGGTCTCTAAGTAAAAAGCCAATTGCCGTGGCTGCATGATTCTCACCATCTCCAGACTCCGCATCTCCCGCGTGAATAATCTCTCAGCTCCTCTTCGGCGTAAAGGGCCATCTTACGATTTGACCCCTGTCCGCGGAGAAGGGTTCAAATAAGGGTTAGTTAAATGACGTACGGCACAGTCACAGTCACAATCAAAGCTGCATTGTTATCGTTCAAGGGCTTCACCGGACCCCGCCTGCATCAAACTCCATTCTCCGACACATTCGTTTCTTTACGACGTGCATTGAATGCTTCAAGATGCTCGTCCGAGATTCTCGAAAGCTGGTGCTGTTCGTGATACCACTCTTTCTGCTTGTTGTCTTTGCTCTGAAGCTCTATCTTGATCCGTCATCTTTCCCTGCCCGAGTTCAAGGATGGGTTCCATCGCAGCTGAAGAAGTCACCCGGGGATGAGCAAGAACTCTTGGCTGACGAGGAACCATCCACAACAAAAGCATCACCAGTTCAATCTTCACCCGCTGCCAAGACAGATACGCCAGAAGACAAGCCTTTCGGCGACGGCATCATTCCTCAAGATGTCAGTGCAACACACATTGAAGTCTTCTCATTATCTACCAAAGACAAGAAGTTCTTTGAGATCGACTTCAGAGACTTCACTGCTCTCAACCCCAATCTCCTCCCTCATCCTACACTGGAGAACACATGGATTGTCGTAGCTCAATGGCTTCAAGAAGGCGGTAATTCACTCTGGTTTGCTGAGCTTGTTTGCAATGCTGCATTTCAAGACGGCGTTCTTCGATGTCTAAACTCACCCACTACTCTGCCTGTCACTGCGACTGTGGGAGGAGACAAATGTGAAGGCGACATGTCGTATTTCCATATGAACATGGGTCCACACGACGCACGCGTGTTTTATGGCCCTGATAGGCCTTACACGACGTATGGCTCAAACTCCATGCACACTTGCTTTGGCCAGTTCGTTCAGGACTTTCGTACACTGACAGGCTGGTCGGGTGATATGGAAAACCTGGGTCTGTTCAGAGTCGGCACTGAGCTTCAAAGACCACTGCCTTGGAATCTGGTTGAAAAGAATTGGTTCCTCTTCTGGGATTCGGCCGGAAACATGTATACGCACTACGACATCAGGCCTAAGAGGGTGTTTGCCCAAATAAACCCTGACGGCTCAGCTGGTCCTGATCTTGCACCAAATGCAGCTGGCGATGAGCAATGCCTGGCCAAATATCTCCCCAAGCTACAAACCGACCTCGAGTCCATCCACCAGACCACCAATTCCCTCAAAGTCACCATGTGTCGTAGAGACGAACCCTCTTGTGTCCCTGATGATAGCAACACCTTCATCATGGTGATATATCAGCATAAATCATATTTCAATTATCACAGCGTGTACGAGCCGTATGTGATGCTGTTCAAGCAGCAGGCTCCTTTCGAGATTCATGCCATGTCAAGAAAGCCTATTTGGATTCATGGCCGAAAGAAGTATCCCGAGAAGGAGACTTCAGATATGTTTTATGTGACATCTATGAGCTGGAAGGGTCGTGATCAGAAATATCATGGATTCATTGGCGACGAGATGTTCTTGGGCTTCGGAGTTGAGGATGTTAGAACGGGTGGAATTGATATTAGGGCAGAAGATATCTTGAAAGACATGGGCTTATGTTTTGAGGGTTAGATATGTATCACTGTATGAATCTATTTAGAATAGTGGAGAGTCAGTTGAATAATGTTAATGAACTTCAAAGTCTTCAGACTCCATGGCCCGCTTACGATACTTCAGACCATGAATAATTCTCTTGGATAATGATTCAGCAAACTTGGTTACGACTACCTAGAGGTTCCTCCCTCGGCAGCCTCTATAATGGTTCTATACGAGCTGACTATCTCAACTGCGGATAAGCTCCAAGAACGGCCTGTCCTCCAGTATGAACAAAGAGAACATTCTTGCCGTTCAGTGCGCCGCTCTTGGCTGTATGGAGCAGTCCATTGAAGGCTTTACCTGTATAGACAGGATCAGTCAAAATACCCTCCATTCTCGCCAGCTCCTTCATCCCATCAGCTGTGCTTTCATTGACTTGTCCGTATCCTTCCCCGATATAAGAAGCGTCAATTTCAAAGTCGTCTTCCGTGATCTCATCCGGAGACACGTCAATCTTCGAAGCTGCGTTCCTTGCTATGCTCAACACCTTTTCAACAACATCCTCTTTCTTCGGATGCAATACCGAGAATCCAATGAGATGCTTCTTGGACCCTTTGATGCCCTGCTTTTGCGCCAGCTTGAGGCCTGCGAGTATGCCTCCCAGCGTGGAACAGGAACCCGCAACAAGAGCGATGACGTCAAATGTAACGCCGAGCTTTGCTTCCTGTTCAAGCAGTTCAAATGCCCAGCGAGCATAGCCCAGGCCTCCCAGAGGATGCGTGCTCGCTCCAGCTGGGATTGAATAAGGCTTTTGCCCACGATCTTTGAGAATTTGGATCACAGTCTCTTCGCTGGTGTCTGGGGCGAAGGTCTCGGCGCCTAGAATTGAGTTTGCTTGGATATTGCCGAGATACTTGTACTCAGCGTCTTCGGACGTAACACGATTGGCCGGATAAAGAGCAACCTTTTTAATCAGTCAGTGGGATTCTGTAACGTTCAGTAATTAGCTCACCTTAAGCCCAAGTCGAGCCGCAGCCGCAGAAGTTTGACACATGTGGTTTGACTGCAGTCCGCCCGTAGTCACAAGGGTATCGGCTCCCTGTGCGAGAGCGTCCGCTAAGACATATTCAAGCTTGCGAACTTTATTGCCGGCGAAAGCAAGGCCCGAGTTACGATCCTCACGGGCTATCCACAAGTTCGCACCCCCATCTATCGATGAGGTGAGGGAAGACAATCGCTCGATGTCTGAGGGTCGGTCGAAAAGTAACTGTACCCGAGGAATGTCGGCGAAGGGTGACGGGAGTTTGACCATGTTGGCGTTATCTTACACAGGGAGAGATTAAAAAATAATGATTGGTATCTCTTTCAGGTTTCTTGTTCCTTGGTAGTTTTAAGGACAAAGAGAGTTGCCAAAATAAATACAGAGAAGTCCAAAGGGCGTAATCTGACATTGGGCGCATTATTAAGCAACATCGGCTGGGCTGATGTCAATCGACTCAAGACTCACGGCGGATAAGTAACCTTCGTCACTGCATCACGTATGCAAAGCAAAGGGTATCAGGGTATGGCAAGACACTTTCCGTATGAGCTCATTCTGATCAACTTAGTAAAACAAACTCGCTTGAGTCTCGAGCAATTTGGTGTTTTATTGCGAGCGACAACCGTGAAGTTGTATCAAAAACTTCATGTTCAATATTTCAGTGACCATTTTCGCCAAAACCTGGAAGGTGTGACTTATGATATCACACAATGATTTGTAGAAGTCATGAATAGCAGAAATACTTGGGTTAATTCCGCATTTCACTCGTGATGTTGCTGGAATAACGATGGATCAGCAATGAGAAAATGGAGCCTCATAACCTATACCCAGACTCATTTGTATGACTTCAAAGACAAAGAGTCAGAAATGAACATTGCCCACTTTTCTTCTGGAATTCTGACCCAAGAGGCAGAAATAACCATGAATTCGAGATGTTATGAATAAGCATAAACGAACACAGCTCTTGGCGAATCTCCATCGCCGCTGTCAAATACCGCTTTAGGCAATTCACAGCGCATCTCGATGGATCTCTGGCCGAAAGAACAGTGGCTGACCAATGACGTTGATAGCGAGGGCGCTAATGCATTGGAGTCTTGGCTCACTATTACAGTTTAGACTCGGTATAAGCGTAAATATTCCCGCCAGCCAATCTCGCATCGTTTTCTGCCACTATGACTCTTAACACGACATCAAATCGGACATTTAAGACTTAGAACCGGAATATTAAGACTTGAAATCGGTAGATCTACAGTTTGATCGGGGTAATGGAACTTTCGGAGCCCGTGGAGGCCAAGACAGAGCCCCATTATCTGTCATGAAATTCACTACGACTGGACGGTTGACGAAGCAGCCAGAATGACAACGGCAAAAGTTGCTGCGGTTGGTCTAGTCGTGAGGGCTGCACCGTTTCTTGGCTTCCCCACAAGGTGCAATTGATGAATGTTGCCATGCGAGCCTCCAAGTATATAAGGCCGGGCTTCTTGGCCAAGGACTCGAGAAGGAATTCCTCTCGTTACGCTTCTCTTCTCAAGTTATCACTCTCCTTTGGTAGCGGCGACAATGTCTCCCAAGTCAACTCCTCCAGACATGGAGCATCATGTTTCTGGTCAATCCAACAAGCCGCTTTCGCGTCCAGCACATGCTTTGCCAGCTGACACGGTTATCCAAGAGCTCAACACGACCCCAGCCAATGGCTTGAGTGCTTCTGAGGCATCGCAACGACTTGTTGAGTATGGACCCAATGATATTGGCGAGGAAGAGGGTGTGAAGCCCATCAAGATCTTCATTGAGCAGATATGCAATTGCATGACTCTGGTAATACTGATCTTCCATGACCACCGACTCTCAGTGATTAACACTTATAGGTCCTCATTCTAGCCCTCGCCGCAAGTTTCGGTATACAAGCATGGATCGAAGGCGGCGCTCTCGCTCTGATCATACTTCTCAACATCGTCATAGGTTTCTTCCAGGACCTACAAGCCGCTCGAACCGTCCACTCCCTCAAGTCTCTCAGTCTCCCGACAGCCAACGTCTTCCGTGATGGGAAAACAATCACGATCCAAACAAGCGAAATCGTACCGGGTGACATAATCGATCTGAAGATGGGTGACTCTGTGCCAGCTGATATTCGTCTCTTTGAAGTTTCCAACTTCGAGTCAAACGAGGCATTGCTCACTGGAGAGTCTCTACCTGTGCGCAAAAGTCCTACGATGCAGTTCGATGACGACACAGGACCGGGTGATCGTCTCAATGTTTGCTATAGCTCTACCATCGTTACCAAGGGTCGTGGTAGAGGTGTTGTATTTGCTACTGGTGCTTATACCGAGATAGGCGCTATTGCAGCTGCTCTGAAAGACACTGGACGGAAGAGGCGGGAAGTCAAACGCGATGAGAACGGTAAAGCATCGTTTCTATCCCACGTCACCAAATGGCTGCTCACAACTTACGATGTTATTGGCGAGTTTCTGGGCGTCAACGTTGGAACTCCCCTGCAGAGGAAGCTATCGCAACTATTCCTCTACGTCTTTGGCTTCGCAATCGTCTGCGCCATCATTGTACTCGCAGCCAACAAATTCGACCCACGCAAAGATGTCATCATCTACGCTGTAGCTACAGCTGTAGGAACACTGCCTGTCTCTTTGATCTTGGTCTTGACTATTACTATGGCAGCGGGAACGAAGCAGATGGTGAGCCGCAAGGTTGTTGTGAGAAACATGCAGAGCTTGGAAGCACTAGGAGGAGTCACCAGTAAGTTTTGTGTGTTTTGATGACGTCGGTAACTATAAGAACTAACAGAGAGATAGACATCTGCTCTGACAAGACAGGTACTCTAACCCAAGGCAAGATGGTGGTCAGAATGGCTTGGCTTCCTGGACACGGTACTTACTCGGTGGAATCTACAAACGAGCCATACAACCCCCAAGTTGGCGACATCGACTTTACTCCAGTGCAGCCTACAGACCTACCAGCACAAGGCGAGGACGAAAAGTCACATACTATCAACCCTCACGATGAACCTGCTGCCAACGAAGCACTGAAGCATTACCTCGACATCGCTTCCCTCGCCAATCTCGCAGTCGTGGAGAAAGGACACAAAGACGATGGCCCGGAAGAGTGGCTTGTACAAGGTGATCCTACGGAGATTGCCATTCAAGTCTTCGTTACTCGCTTCAACTGGAACCGCATGTCTTTATCTTCCGGCCAGAATCCACGATGGATGCAGCTCGCCGAGTTCCCCTTCGACTCAGAGGTAAAGAAGATGTCGGTGGTGTTCCAAGATACTCTTTCAAAACAGACGCACATCTTCACCAAGGGTGCAGTCGAGAGGGTTCTTAGCAGCTGCGTATCCATGGAGGAATCTGGTAGAATTGAGCCTCTCGACGAACCGGCAAAGGAAGCCATACTGGCCAACATGGAGGCATTTGCACGTCTTGGTCTTCGAGTCCTCGCCCTCGCTAGTCGATCTCCCGTCACTGGTCTTCCTGAAGATCTCTCATCAGCCATCGACAGATCTGAGTTCGAGAAGGACCTGGTATTCCGCGGCCTCATCGGTATCTATGACCCCCCACGTCCCGAGACACGCGGTAGTGTTCAGATGTGTCAAAAAGCTGGTATCAGTGTGCACATGCTGACGGGCGACCATCCCGAAACCGCACGAGCCATCGCCGCTGAAGTCGCTATCATACCATCCCCAGAACGAATGCGCATGGTCAGGAGAGATGTTGCCGACACGATGGTCATGGCAGCTCATGATTTTGATCACCTTTCAGATGCGGACCTCGATGCGATGCCGGAGTTACCTCTTGTCGTGGCGCGTTGCTCTCCAACGACAAAGGTTCGCATGATCGAGGCTTTGCATCGCCGTGGACGCTACGTTGCCATGACTGGTGATGGAGTCAACGACAGCCCTAGCTTGAAGCACGCTGACGTCGGTATTGCGATGGGTCTCAACGGCTCGGATGTTGCAAAAGAGTCTTCTGATATCATCTTGACGGACGATAACTTTGCCTCTATCCTTAATGCCATTGAAGAAGGCCGCCGGATTTTCGATAACATCCAGAAGTTCATCCTCCATGTACTTGCTGCTAACGTTGCTTTTGTCACCTGCCTTCTGGTAGGTTTGTCCTTCAAAGATGACAGTGGTGTATCTATCTTTGTCTTGACACCCGTTGAGATTATTTGGATGTTGCTTGTTGCTGGAGCATTCACCGAGACTGGTCTTGGGTTCGAGCAGGCGAGTCCTGATATCCTTCGTCGACCACCTCACAGTGTAAGTCAGGACTTTACCTTAATCTCGCGTGCATATCACTAACGCATTCGATAGCTCAAGTATGGCGTCTTCACCCCAGAGTTCCTAGTTGACCTCGTGGTCTATGGTATCCTCATGCTCATCAGCATCCTTGGTTCTTCAGTCATTGTTCTCTACGGCTTTAACGACCAAGGCTTGGGACATGACTGCAACAGCAAATACTCTGCCTCCTGCGACACAGTCTTTACAGCCAGATCAACAGCTTTCACCACCATGACGTGGGATTTTCTCCTCTTTGCTTGGCAGCTCGTTGACTTCCGTCGTTCGTTCTTTGCCGAGATCTTCGAAAAGGGCGGAAGTTTCAAGGCCTGGACCAAGCGTCTCTGGAGGAATCCTTTTCTCTTCTGGTCTGTCACTTTGAGTACTGTTCTCATTCCACCAACACTCTACATCCCTGTCATCAACCATGTTGTCTTTATGCATAATCCTATTACTTGGGAATGGGCGGTTATTTTCATTGCAGTCGGCGTTTTCTTTGCTGGAGCGGAGGGTTATAAATGGGCTAAACGGGTTTATTTCCGACGTACGGTGGCGAAGGAGTTTCGTAAGGATATCACAGATGTTGAGCTTTATGCTTTTGGTCGATATATGGATGGTTCAGAGGACGGCAGTGAGTCGAACTGCGATGTTGGCAAGAAGTGTTAGGGATGCATACATAGAAACATTTATAGAAAAGCGAGATCGTTCACTCATTGACAATATACACTCCGCCCAGGAAAGAAGTGTCTTCGAGACATGCTTTGAGACCCTTCATCTCCTCCTCGAGCTCATCTTGCGAGCATCCTTGCTCAGCTGCCTCTAAATCAGCTATAATCACATCGTGACCATCGCGGACCAGGAAATTGAACTTGTTAGTATCACCCATCTTGATACCCAGTTCGTGTAGCTTCTCCAGAGCATTTTCGCATCCCTTGATGTCCCTTGACTCCGCTGGTCTTGCGCCTTCAACGAACTCCGTAGCAAATCCGATAACACGTCCATCTTTGCCTTCTGTAACATGACCTAGAAATTTGGGCACGACCTCGATGTTCCGCAGCCATTCATAAGCTGTAGTTTCAGCTTCGGCATAATGAACCTCCCATGGCCAAACAGCAAATTTGACTAGCACAGGTTTACCAGCATTGGCGTCAGGGTGCGTCGAAACATGAACTCCCTGTCTCAATCGCTGTTGGCGAGTAAAATCGATCTCGTTAAACCTCAGTGGATGCCAACAGTTCTGTACCCCAGGAAATTGCACGATCTCGGTCTTGACGAATGAAGGTTCGCCTGTAGCGGAGTCTCGAGCAACATGGCCATTTTTCCAGTCTCCGGGAGGGAATTGGGGGAAGAGAGTCCCAAGAAGGACAGGCTCGAAAGTACGGTCTTTATGATCGCAGAGAAATGTGCCTGGCGCCGTGATAACGTATTTTATGAGGCTTCCATCGACGAGAAAACGATAAAAGCTTCGCCTAATCTCGTCTCTGTCAACGGAGCATTCAAGTAACCTCACGTTGGAGTTTTTCTGTAAGTTCGTCATTTTTGCAGTCAGTGTAAAGGTTGGCGGTGAGGGAGTGAACGAGGTTGAGCAGCCGTTGGTTCTGAGCAACACAGCATGGATGATGGTGCATCACTTGGGCCAATCAACTGGCACGTCGATTGCTGCTGGTCTTTGCATGGTCTGTACGGATGAGACTCGATCCGATGGCCTAAAGATAGAAGGACTCATGTTTCACAAAGGCAGTTTCTATCTCATAATCATAACTCATGATTGACGGTCACATGCTGGGAAGACCAAGCAAAAAGGGTCTGGTGATAAGGGCCTCTTAACCAATTTATAGCTCGTTTTCAAGTTGCAATGTGATTTCACGCATCTGCATATCTAGTGTATTTCAAATAGCTTGAGATTGATAGCTCTAGGTAGATAGGGAGGCATGAGATATGATAGCTATCTTTAGACTTTCGATAGTTCCCTTTATCTCGTGTCGAAACTCTCTTGAAGCAAGTGAATTTATCTCTTTTGGCAGGTGTTTAAGTCAAAGCCTCCCTCAGCTGACGACGATAGCATGCGGAGGCACGCAGAGGCACGCAGCTCTAGCTGATCAGGGCATAGACTGGTCCAGACCCTCCCCCGTGGCTATGCCTGGCATTGCTCCGCTTGAGCCGAGATGAGAGCCTGAATCTCAAGGCACCAACTCCTAAACCTCGATTCTTTGACATTCCCCAGCCTGGGCTTCGGAATTAACAAAAATCAACCAAACATCTTACAAACCAGGTGCCAGGATCCCAGGATCAACAAAATTATATCCTTTTCTACCAACAACGAGACCCTACACACGACGTGCCATTGATCTTGTCTCGCTCATCTACTTTTCTCGCTAATCGCCCCTTGTTTTGCTTCTGATTGATTATCTTAATAAGCATCGAGGCAACGCTACAGCTTGAGGCCTCAATCTCTCTCATCTCACTTACTTATCTTATCCGATGTCAACTTCGCCCCCCGACAGCGAAAGTATCTCATCAACCACCGTCCAAGTAGCCAAGAAAGCCTGTCATAGCTGTCGCCGTGCGAGACTTCGCTGCGATAGGTCTATCCCGCACTGCTCGAAATGCGCTTCCAGGGGGGTTGAATGCCTTGGCTATGGCCGCCTATTTCTATGGACTGGCTCAGTAGCCACGCGCGGTAAATTGGCCGGTCAGAGTTCTAGTGCCTCCGTGTGTCGGTTACCCAAGCAAGGTGAATCGGATATGACTATTGATGTGCAATCCGATGTTCAATCTTCCGATATGCAAATGGGCTCCTTCGATACTCAAGGCTTTGAGCCAGGTGCATGGGGTTTAGTGTCGCCCCAAGAAAATCAACTCTTTGTTCCGAACAAAACTAAGCCATGGTCCCCTCCTTCGCCTCCTTCACCAACATCATCAAACTCTCCGTGGACATTGGTCGATCCGTTATTTCAGGATATGACACATTCCCAGAGATGGTACTTGAATTATTGTATGACCTCTCAAGACGTCGGTCTTTCATGATGCTAACCCTCAACTCAGATTCAACTCGAGTTAGCCTGGATCTCGTTGGTGATGACCAAACCAACGGTAACAGAAATCCATATCTAAATCTTTTGCAGCTCACAAATGAGCATTCATTTTTGCAACAAATTATCATTGCAGTATCTGCATCTCATATGTGCAATTTATCAAGATCATGGCTAGGCCCCAACTCATATGAAAGAGAAGAGGCACCAAAGAAATTGCTTATGGATGCTCTCGTTGCCAAACAAAAAGGACTACAAATGATGCCCGATGCCTTGCGGAATATTGACACCATTGGAGCCGATGTGATTCTTGCTACTGTTTTGTTTCTCATCAACTCAGAGCTCATCGAGTCTGGTTGGCAAGGTTGGCGGCCTCATCTCGAGGGTGCGAAGAAGCTTTTGAATATGATAGAACCATATACTGGCTCTGACACCACTCTGAGAGACTATATTGTTGCGGACTGTTATGTGTAAGTGGAGATACGTTAATTCCCGACTGACTGACTCGATGCTAACTGACTCACGTAGCTATTGCACATTGAGCTTGTCTTTCAACCCATCACAACCAGGCACCCAGGCAGCATCATTTGCACCAAGTCAAGTCAAAGAAACATTATCGCGAACCAACAACTCTTTCTTCTGCTGCCCACCTGAAGTTCTCGACATTCTTCGCGAGACAGCACAACTTTTACATGCCGAAGCTCAAGGGAACGTCTCCAGCAATGAAGCGCTTATCGAATTCACCAACCTACTAGACCGCGTACAACGTCTCGACGTCCTCAAATGGGCAAAGGACAGAATGCCAGATGCCAGCAAAGCCGCCCTATGGAGCAGTGCCCGAACTGGCTCCGCGCACAGATTGGCAACATGTCTCTACATCATCCAGGCAGCTCCCGCACTACGGGCCAGGATGCCAGACCAAGTTCCCAAAACACTCATCCAGGATCTTTACGAGACGCTCCTACCACAGCCTGACGAAGACCCAAACTTCAAAGCCACGGGCTGGCCCACCTTTATTTATGGAACGACGGCAACGACTCCGGAGAGCCGGGCGTGGGTTATGGATCGATTGAAGGCGGTAGCGCAAATCAACCCATGGGGATTCCTATACTCTGCGATTGATACGTTGCAGATTTTGTGGAAGCATGAGAATGGCGATGATGGTTGTATGAATTGGTTGCAGAAGCTCAAGGATTTGAACGTGGACTTTTTGATGGTTTAGGACTGGCGCTGAGATGGGATCATGGGAAAACAGGACATTTTTGATACCACAGCAATGATGTATAGCACACTATTTATGAGAGCGACGTAGAAATGCTTGACATGACTTTTCCGCAACGTAATTACTTCGTTTCACGAATGAAAATTTTGACAGAAGCCTTGAATCATGTTGCTGACTTGGTGAGCTGTTAGGCTCCAGTAATCCTTGCCCTTGACCTGGCTTCTAGAAGGCATGGGCCATGCGCTTTTTTTCTTCCATGACCGAGAAAAGCGGAAGCATGTGGTTGCATCTCGATCGCGACAATGAGCCGAGCTGGCGACCTTGATACGTCGGACTCAAGGTTCAGTAGAGTTGACCTAATGGTAACTCCCATTTGATCGTGACCGTTGAGCGAGGTACAGTACTCCGTAGCTTCAGACGGAAGTCGGCAGGTGACTAATCAGTCAACCTAACCCATTTGTCACTGACTGCTGCTGGAGTGGATATTTTTCGCGAACAGACACGCACACACGGGTACAGCAACGCCAGCTTCAATTCATCTGAAGCATATCGCGTGCGTCGCATCGCTTCAACTACACTCAGAATACTACCCTTTAAACTGACTATGATCGTCGAACCCCCTCGGGGAAGACCGTTGACCAAAAAGATGGCCTCAGGGGGCAAGAAAACAGCGAACCTTAGAAGGTGTTAAAATAAACTCAGCAAAAGTTATCCTAAGCTTAGGCCATGTTACCTAAGTCTTTTTGTCATTTAGGAATCTAGGATCAAGTTCCTCCCCTAGGATGGCAACTTACCCCAGGGATCATCCGTCCAATACCAGCGCAAACCCGCACGCGACCTTATCTCTCCATCACGGAAGTGGTGTGCCGTCTTCCACACCATGACATCAACAGCTTAAGCCTTTTCAATTCAACCCAGCCAAACGTACCACAAATTGTCAGACACACTGCCCTTTGTGGAATCGCTCCGGTCTCCCCATTGCGGCCCGACATGGGAATGAACCTTCTGGTGGGGGACTGCTCCGAAAGATATGGATCCTTGGGCATAATATAAAAAATTTCCTCCCCTCCGATTCTCTCTGCGATTGCTGCTCTGCTCTAACCTGCTAGGAAATCACTATCGCATACAGACAATGTCTTGCTGACTCTCGATCGATATCCTGCATACCCATACCTATCCTCCTTAACGCGTGTGAATGCGGCTCCAAGGAGCCGTTTGCCCCAAGACGACTTAACAAGACCCCGCTACCAAGTACCACTGCAAATCGACGCGGATGGCCGTTCCGTCTGCTCGCGATCTCGATGAAGTCCTCCCGGGCACACGACGTCTCTTCGCCGATGAGCACGCCAGCGTCGCTTCCGGCGATGCCAGTATCGAGAAGCATGGCGATGTCATCCTCGTTCCCCCTCCGACAAAGTCTCCCAATGATCCATTGAACTGGAGTCTTGCGCGCAAGACCTGGCATTCGTTCCTCGTGTGCTACATTGTCGCTTTGACCGCCGCCACCTCCAACGTCGCTGGTGCTGCGAGCACAGGTGTCAATGAGCAATACGGGATTAGCTATGATGTTTTCAATACGGGTGCTGGTGTGCTCTTTGTCGCGATCGGATACTGGACGCTTCTCAGCTCGCCCGCGACACATCTTTACGGACGACGAATTCTATACTTGGTAGGGACGGTATGGGGTCTTATTGGCAACATCTGGTTCGGCCATTTGAAGACAACCGGCGACACGATTTGGTCCCAGCTCTTTGTTGGGGCTTCAGAGTCTGTCGCTGAGGCTGTTGTTCAATTGTCTCTGCTGGACATTTGGTTCGAGCACCAGAACGGTACTTCGCTGGGTATGTATACCCTTGCCACTACGGTCGGAACCTATGTTGGTCCTTTGATCGGAGGCCATTTGGCAGAGAATGTTGGGTGGCGCTGGATTGGCCACATGGGCGCAATTGCCTCTGGCTTCACCCTCGTCCTCTTTTACTTTGGTCTTGAGGAGACGGCCTTTGAGCGCAATCGCTACCTCAATCTCCACCAGACTGAGGAGCGCGACTCCAGCCGCGGCAATGTTGAGGGTATTCCCGCGGCTACTGGGGACCATGTCATTACCAAGGATGCCGAGGAGAAGAATCTTTCGCCTCCAGTTGACGAAGAAGCTGCGATTTCTCAAACCACATCTGCAGTGCGACGAGAGGAGGTCGAGCGTAACAGACTCGAGGCCTCGTTCGCGCGCAAGAAGTCTTACTGGCAGCGCATTGCTCTCATCACTCCAGCGTCCAACCTGCGCGGTTTGGGATTGACGCAGTATGTCCATCGCCTGTGGCACACGATGCGCATCTTTTCTTTTCCCGCAGTTTGGTTCGCTGGTCTTCAGTGGGGAATGCAGAACATTGCATTGTCCTTCTACCTCACCGTCGAGGAGGATTACTGGGTGAACGAGCCGTACAACTACAGCGACTCTGCTGTCGCCAACATGAACATTCCTTGTCTGATTGGAAGTGTCATTGGCTGTTTCTACGGCGGGTACTGCAGCGATAAGTTCATCCTCTGGAAGGCTAAACGCAACAACGGCATCATGGAGGCCGAGTTCCGTCTCTACCTCATGGCCCTCTGCGTGATCATCTTCCCATTGGGTATGTGGCTATTCGGTATCGGCTCAGCACACGGTTGGGACTGGCCTGTTCCCTACGTCGCGCTGGGCTTTATCGGCTTCGGCTACGGTTGCGCTGGTGATCTGAGCATCACGTACCTGGCCGACAGCTACCCCGACATGGTTCTAGAGGGCATGGTTGGTGTCGCCGTCATCAACAACACCCTCGCCACCATCTTCACATTCGTGTGCAGCTACTGGATTGACACGGGTCTACAGAACACCTTTATCGAGCTTGGTATTCTTAGCTTCGTCATTATCATGTCGTCGCTGCCCATGGCTATTTGGGGCAAGGCGTCGCGTCGCTGGACGTTGGAGCGGTATGCCAACTTCTTGCGCATTCGCGATGGTATGGACGGTTGAAAGGAGGATAGGTATCATTCCTTTTCCTTGGGGAGACCGAGTGGTCTAAATCGACAGATTGTATTTATGGTCGGCGTCAAGTCTTGCTAATAGCTCAAGCTTACTCTGGCTATAACAGATTTGAGTCTCGAATGCTTCGCAGTGAAGCATCATTGTTTGTGTTCTCCAGATATTGTTTTATATATGATTAAGAAGTATTGAAGAAGTATTTACCTTTGCTAATCCATAATCTGGCCTTTACATCAGTGTCCTATTTCCCAACCGCTCTACGACGACGCCAGTCTATTTGTTGGTTGCAACTTGCAGGACCCATGCCATCGATTGCTTCGAATCAGCGCCGCAGAAGCTACATTTCGTCAAGCATACCCTAACAGTGACTCGACCCTGTCCTATTCTCCCTATCCTCCGTGAAGCCTTACCCGTTTGGTATATCAGCTCCTCCGATGAGACCCTTAATTCAGCTGAATTCCCAATCCGGAACTCGTGGACCAAGACTTTAAATAGTCTCCCCCTTATTTTCCACTTCTATTCCCGAAACTATCACGAGGCCCGACAAACACTGAAACAGACCGTTTGACCTTCCCTTTAATGGACCTCAGCTTCTGATTAGTGCGATCTAGATCGCCTTATTAACAGCTCATGCCCCTTTGACGGTTGGGTCTGTGGCGTTTAGGATATCTGACTAGGAGCTGCCAACGGTGCGCTAGCTGTGAAAAACGTGGGAAATCGATGGATGATGGCGATAACCTCGTAGTACTAGGCGTTCTTTTTATTAAAACCGTTGGGACTTCTTATCGGTGTGAAAAGCGCTTTCAGGGGAAGGGTTTATTCGGCGTGGAGTTGGCATAGACCTGGGGTGAAGCACTTTGTGTATAAAGAGGACACAAATATCCCATCTCCTCAGCATTCTCAGTACATTCTTCACTCAAATCTGCTAGAAAGCCCTCGACAAAGCTCAAGCTCCTCACCTGTCTCTTTACCCAAAACACTTTACTATCTTCACCATGAAGTTCACTCTCATCGCCGCTCTCATCGCCCCTGTCCTGGCCATCAACGTTCCCAAGGAACTCCAGGGGCGATCCGGCTGCGGTGATAACTGTGCCCGAGCCGTTGTCCCTGGGTTCCGTGGCCCTGCTGTCGTTGCCTCTTACAAAGCTGAGTGTGAAGCTTATCTCCAGGTCACTACTACTCCTGCTGCAAGGTAAGCCAAAGATACTTATCCCTCCTTGCAGTCTTTTACTGATGATATCAAGCACTGTTTATGTTACCAAGTCTATTCCTACTTATGCTAGCGCTTGCTCTGGAGAGGCTCGCTACCTTACGGCTTGTTCTTGCGCCAGCGCCTCTGTTGTTACCGTTGCGGCGCCAACTCCCACCGTTACCAAGGTCGTCTATGTTTAAGACTATTCAGAGCATACCGGGTTGTTTGGATCCACCGTTATGGAATGCATTGAGATATAGGGGCAATGAGTTCGACGTGTTGTGTATGACTTGGATACAAGACATGAGGGAGCTTGACAATTGGTACTACGTGGACGAGATAGTTTATCAAGTTCTTGAATATAACAATCTTTCGCAAATCGCTACTGGATACTGTAGCCTCATACCCGGAAGATGCGCGTGCATAACCGTGGCTCTCGCCCTGCTTAACCTCTGCAGCCTGAAAATTCGGTGCTCTACTATTTATGAAGTTCCACATAGTCTGGCCGCTATCTTGACTATCTGGGTACCTAACTATGTGGTCCGGAAGTTGCGGGCTTAGTCAGTGTAGCGGTCAACCTTAAGCAAGAAGCTAACTTTACTAGTGAGGGGGTATAAATTTCACGATATATGAAAATACTTCACGGCTGTTCCAGATTATATCAACTGCGAACAGAAGGGAAAAGGAAGGCAAACAAAGACAAGTCCGAAAATGACTTCGGATCTGCAGATCTCGAAAGAAGAGGCCGTGGCCTGGCTGGTTGAAGTGAGTCTATCCTTTGCGCACTGAACTCTGTTGATATTGACCCATTTCCCTTCAAAGAACAATATCTATAGTGCCAAAATGGATGTAGACGCATGGCTAGATAAGTTCTATACAGAAGATGCCACGATACAGTACGCGAATAGCCCGGTACGCTCCGTCACAGATGCTAGAGAAGTAGGCTACACAAACCAGAACCTCTTCCCTTTCACATACTGATGATATATCCAGATGTTCAAAGCTATATGGGCCCAGTTCGATAGATTAGAGCATGATGTTATCAAAGTTGGTAAGTTATCATACATCATAGGTTCTCCTGTAAATTTCTCACGAGCCTAGATTATGTGAGCCCCTGCATTTATCATCGTTGTGATGTTCGGTATCTCGTCAAGGGAGACGATCCTGAAACGCAAGAAATCAAAGTTCCAGCACTCGCTACGATGTTGATGAAGAAGGACAAGGACGGAACCTTGAAGTCGTACAAGATGGAGGTTTTTATAGATCCCTCGCCTGTATTTGCACGTATTTCAGAGAAGGGTCTATGAAGTTTGAGAAACTTTAGTATTCCAGCAACAGGCAACCCCTCAGCATTGATTAAGACTATCTGCAGGTACCCCAGCTCTTTGTGATTGTTGTCCAAGTTCCATCAACACCCAAGCGCTGGTAAGCCAACTCTCTCACAATCCTGTTATCAAAAGATAAGACAAACGAGCCATCATGCCAATCAGCTGCCACAGACGTTGGAGCTTTCTCTCCAGGCATTCCGACAACCCTGTTCGTTCGTTCACGAATATCAAAGGGGGCTCCTAGCTTGGATTCAACACGAACTTGATACTGATGCCATCTCTTATTGTTACTCAGGGCATGCAAAATGGAGCACTTTGCAACCAAGTTAATGGGATACGTGTACTTCGGCAAAGGTTGGTCAATTGTTTCAAGACTCATGTTAAGAGCATTGTTAGAACCGAAGTCAACAGCATCTTCATTGAGATGTAATCGAGTTGTGTAAAGGGAACGATCACGCTCTGTGCTGTTCCGGCCATGATGCACATAGAAAAGCTCAGAACCCCAAGGTGTCCGATGCGTAACGTCCTGAGCGAAGGTTATCTTGCTTTTCTTACCCGGTGAAGCAACAATGCTACCATGGCCAGTTGAGTAGATTGGAATCTCAATATCAGGGTCCTGTGTAAGGATAGGATTGTTTGAAGATTTTCGGAATGGTCCAAATGGAGACTTTGCAGTCGCGAAGCCAACGCCGTAGTTGGATGCTTCGTAGTTATTGGCGCTGTATAACAGAAGATAAACAGGTTTTGCATCAGATTTGCCAAGTCTCGTGATGGTAGTGCTCCCTTCGGCCCAGCGACGATCTTTCTTCGTGCCATTGAACTTTTGATAGTCGTCAACATGAAAGTTCTCCCAATCTTGCGGATCAGCGCCGTAGGAAATAACAGTCTTCCAGCCGTCTTTGCGAGGTGGTGATCCAATCTCACCAGTGCCGTTGTAAGAGGTGATGTTCGAGGGAAGTTTTGGCGCATTCCGGGCGTGGATATTCCTTTGCGAGGCGATGATTTGTGGCATGGTTAATGCATTTGGATCGTCCCACCAAGCACGTTCCATCTCTACCACGATGATGTTCGACTCTTCGATGTACTTGCCCAGCTTGCTATCCCAGTTCCAGTTTCGGTATGCATTCCGTGAGAGATACATATAAATTCGCTTATCCGTGTCAAAGAAGATGTTAACATCGATGGTGGGGATATATGTTCCCTTCGGCGCTGTCTGACCCTTTGCAAGACTCTGTGGAGGCAGCATCTGCTTCTTGTCCATGATGAGGTTGACGTCGTGATAGTTGGGATCGAAAGGATAGTAGTCGATCGGCTTGTCCTCGATTTCCCTAAACGGTCCCGTCGGATAACGAGCGACAGCCACGCCAATTTTAGACGGCTCCTCAAAGTCCGAGTATCGGAAGTAATCCTTTGTCAAGTCCTCCCGCAACCGGCCAGCATAGAAGAAAAAGTACCATCCGGTTAGCTCATTGTAGTATATCTCGGGAGCCCAGTACCAGTCACGCGCCCAACAGGCCTGGCCGCCTTCGATGCGTCTCATGTTGTCATCGTAGCATGCTTGCAGAACGCCGCCGGGGTGTTTTTGCCAAGTCGACAGATCAGGACTGCTGTAAATAGCGAAGAGGCTCCCTGGATCTGCTCCCTCTGTAGAATAGGCATAATATTGGTTTGTTTTGTAATCCCACATCACATAAGGATCGGCGCCGGGATGGTTTGCTGCATTGTGAAACTGTGGCGGTTTTGAAGCCAGAGAGGATGCGCAAAGGCACGCGATAATACTGGAAATCTTCATTGTTCCAGACGTATCATGACGAGATTGTGCGGAGAAGAAACGGGGATTAATTGATGATTGTTTTATGATAAACTAGGTATCTTGTTCTTGACGACATTACCTTTCCCCTCTTTGCCATGTAACCTAAAACCTGCATCGGTCCGAGCAGGAGTGCCATCCTTGATCGACCTCGGTGCAATTCGAGGCGAGTCTTTATAACGATCTTCTGAAACAATCATCAGTTAATAAAGAACAGGCGTCTCATGGTTCTGAACCGTTGAAAAGTCCCAGCGACTGGATTGAATTCAACGACACGTCAATTAACAGCGAAAGTTCCATGCAACCCCAAAGACCAGGTCGATCGAGTGATGGATCGGCATTCCAACGCATCAACATCATGACGTCCCATTCTCCACACAAGCTCGAATAGCCTAAATTCCGGGGCCGTGCCTAGTCCGCGCAGCCGGGTTACACTTCTCGCACGAGTCGTGAATGGCATTCGTCGTTAGAGGCTTACATATATTCCGTGATGTTCTCGCCGTTGTCCTCGTGTTTGTGGCGGTGGCCCAGTCTCTGGCAGGTAAAACTCTAACTATCACATTCCGGCAATCAGGGTTCTATGATAGTGAGAGTCCATGGTCCTTTTGTTGGGCTGGCCGGGAAACGAATTAGGTTCGGCCCAGACTAGGTTGCGAGATTTTGAAAAGCTGGAAGAGATTGGTGATGGTGTTGAGTGACACGGAAGAAGAGATATTCTGAGATCCCTGTTCCGATCTTATGGGTCTACTAAATCCGGGTAGATGTCCCGTCCGCTGAGCGCATCTGAGACATCCCGTCCGATCGCAGACTACCATCTGAGGATCAACATCTGTATCAAATACGAAGCTCAGCCAGCCATGAGTCTGTCAACAATGATCCAGAATCTCTTGGACCTTGGCAGTCACGCAAACGCAATTCTATTCTTAGCACCGCAGCATGGCAATCCTTAATCTTCCGATAATAACTTTTCCCTCGCAGTCTCTGGAATGACAATTCAAATAGTTCCAACTCCTTCTAACGTAAACCCATGGCTGAGGAGCTTGGGCCAGAGGCATGCATCATCACCCGTCCAACCACTGCAACTGCAGCTATACGGACCGGTCCGCATTCCAGCCTTTTTGATATCATGATGAGTAGAAATTGTGATCACCGTGGCTTCAACTGAAACCAAACGGGCCTGCAGGTCCAAGAAAACCAGGATTTGAATGAAAACAAATAACGATATCAGTACCTTGCATGAATGAAAAACCAAGAAATTCAAAACTGAATTGGTGAATTGGTATGGATCTGCAAAACTATCACTCGCTGTTTGTGCCGCATAGTCCGCATTTGGTATCGTGTCAGTTGACTTCCACAAAGCCCCAAGACGAGGCTGAACGTTTTCGGACTGTAGCTTACGCGGTTCAGTTCCTGATTGGTGATTAGAGTATAAACTTTGCCAAGCTGCGGTTTGTATAAGCCTCAGAATCAACAGTTCTATGATGCTCAGTTACGGGCTACGATCGGTTGATTTTACAAGCTGGAGTTTATAGAATTCGCTCATATTATGGTCATAGGGGTGCCAGTGAGACTTATAAAGTCAGAGGCCATATCGTTTCAAAATCAAGTGTTGCAAAGTAACTCAAGTGAAGACTGCAGTACCTTGAGAAATAAGCAACATGTCTTCGTTTCAGATTTTGTCTCTTATCACAGCAGCTACTTCTGTCGTCGCACTCGCTGGGACACCAAATGTCTACGCCGGTAGCCGCCGAGGCTCATGCTATGATGCTGCTGCAGCTGAAGACACCTGCTGCTATTCATCACCTGCGAGGCTGGTTCAGACTCAAGTCTGGGATACACGACCAGTCACTGGACCTCTAGGTAAGTCTTTATCCACGGTACAAGCAGGTCGACTGTATCTAATCTCTTCATCAGACTCATGGACTGTTGGTGGACTCTGGCCAATCCACAACGACGGCTCCCTCCCCACCCACTGCGATACCAACCGCACATACACAAACATCACACAAATCCTCTACCACGCCGGTGCTGAAGATACCATTGAGGATATGAACAAACTCTGGGAGTCACCTGAAGGAAACAACGACGAGCTCTGGCAAGATCAATGGGTCAAGCATGGCACATGCTTCAGCACCTTGAGTCCAGAGTGCTTCCGCCATTATGAACTCTCCGAAGAGGCAGCACCGTACTTCCAAAAAGCTATGTCTCTCCACAAGAGGCTGCCGACTTATGAGTGGCTTCGTGACGACGGCATTATCCCTTCTTATTCCATGTTTTATCGGCTCTCTGATATCCAAGATACACTTGGGGACCACCATGGTTCCCGTGTGTCACTGCGCTGTGCTGGGCAAAGAATAAGGGAGATTGGGTATTACTTCAATGTTACGGGGACGTTGCAAGATGGTGTCTTCACTGACTCTGGTGCATTCGGCGACTTAGGTGATTGTCCAGAGCTGGTGCTGTATGAACCGAAGGGGGAAACCAAGAAGGCAATCTTTAACTTTGAGACGTTTCATCCGCATACCGCTGCGGATGTGGAGGACCTTTAGTTAGTTCATCAGTATACTTCACCTTAGCTTAGATAACCTTTTAATAAATTCCGTGTGTAGTCACATACTTTACTTGAAAATTCCAGTTAGCCGAATTCCATTCGCCAGTTCTCGGTCGTTCTTTTTAACGTTACTCGCCTAGGGAAAGGTCCAAGTTGACGGGCAACTTGTTGTCTTCGTTGAGACTTTTCCTAATCAAAGGCCAGACGTTGAAGTTGATCCATAAAGCTACAAGTTAAGTATGGGGCATTTATATCGGAATTACGGAATGTGGGCAATAGATATAATGAAGGCCAGCTCAGCTATTTAATCCAGAGGAAACATACCCCAGTTTACAATATCTCCGAAACATCACCATCAGATTATCGGCTTGCACAGCCAAATATCTCCACCAGTTACAACCCCAAAACCTGCTGTTTCACCGAAACAACGCTGACAGACCCTGATAATATCCATGCATGTTTTAAGCCGCGTATAAATACGACAAGCTGTCGCGGAGCATGAGCCACTTTATCCTTGCTAGAATTGGCCAAGGGGCGAGCGCTCCACCGAGAGAATCATGGATATCTCCACCATGGCATGTTTCGAAAACACGTCTTCAATTTCTTTGAAACAAAGGAGAGAAATTGTCGTATATAAGGTCTGCGAATATCTTGGAGCTACAATCTTATCTTTACACAGCAAGACTATCAATCTCTTGTCGCTAAGATCTCGTATCATTCATCATGTATCCTCTCGCAACACTAGCTTCAGTCCTTGCCGTTGCAGGCGCCGTTACTGCTACTCTTGAGCCTGCTCAGAGCAACACCAAGGGCAAATGCCCCAAGAACCCATCATGCTCTCGTGCGTCAACCTCGTACCCGTTGATATCCTATACTAACGCTGCAACCAGCATCCAAGACCTCCAACGCCATTCAGGCAGCTGAATGTGCCTACAACACCCGTGTCTCTGGCCAGCAGACCTTTGCCATCTTCAAAGTCGACCACCAATATGATGCCAACAACGGTGCCCCTTACGGTACTTGCGAGGCTTATGAATGTGATGCTCCTACTTCCGACGAGCTCACTGCGGATTCGGATTACTGGACCTTTTTCTGGAAGTAAGTGTTGTCAAACAATGTTTATGATGCGGATCTGACAATTAGTAGCGACAATGGAGAGTCTTCTGGAGTTGGTACGACCTGTATCAAGGATCCTAATGACGGAACATGCGGCTGTGAGAACTCTGACGGTACTCTTGTTCATGGCGGAACAAACTGCAAATAGACTGTCAATCCCGAAGCAATATCAGATTGATGGAATGTTCTTGCACTAGTAAAGAGATCAGAAAAGTCTGAGTATATAAAATTTCTAATACATACATGATTTATGAACCTTTTCGGTGTCTTGCTAAAATGGGAGGCCGCAAGTGCCAGCTGCTATCGTAAATGGTGAATTATCAAGGATGCAGAATGCGAATCGCTTAATTGAGTAAAGCGAGCAACCAGTCTTGAACATGGCAAATCCTTTCGCAGAAAGGAGAAGAGCTTGTAAACCGTCAATTGTCATTCTTAAGCACAACAAACCCTGGTGCTTCACAGCATTGAGTCCTATGGCCTATCAACGTTGACAATTTCAACATTTGCACTAGCTTTAGGGTAGTTGAGTCAGATTGGGCACCATGGGCGAACAGCTGCCTCGACATGGCATTCTTCTCGTAGAAATCAGCCTCATTAAAACCTGATCGCCGCACTTGACAGTTCTAAAACCGGTACCGAAGTGATCGATCTTTGCACAGACCCTTTCTGAAGCCTCTTGAACTAGCTAGTGTCGTGAGTGCCGTTTCATCTGCACCGGCTTCAATTAGAGGCCGATCAACCAGCACGAATTTGCGGGGAAGCAAACGATGTAATTAATTAGCTTCTAGGTTACCCAGATGGACTGACCTTATGCTATAATTTCGGGCAATATCTACGACCGTAAAAATGTTATAGGACTCGTTTAGAGCTCGTTTAATCTCATTGAAACCATTTCGCCAGGTGTCACACCGGCAATAGGTACTCTTCAGTCTTCACCAAAGCCAAGCCACATTGAGCGGTGTCGAGGCATGTGAGGCACTTCACACTCAACCTTAGCTCAGCCATCAGCCGCCAAAAGCTGCATGTAGAGTCCAGCTGACATTTCAACCCTGGCCCTCAAATCTCCGAGTCCATTAGTGTCGATTTTATCACCAGCATAAGCGACAATTGAATTGATCGCCTCAGGGGATAAAGTCGACTCCTCATGGGTCTCGGCACGAGCCGCGCCCGATTCGTTCTCCATCCTGACTCAGCTACTTTGCAGCGCGGCAAAGCTGAAAGCAGTATCCTCATCGCAAAGGAAGATCCCAATCTTTTGGTGGTGCTAACGGCAGCTGTGGCTTGACGATCCGGTTGCTAGCGGGGAGGGATTATCCTTAGGAATCGCGGGTGACGAACCGAGTCGTTGGGAAGACAGATGACCTGCGCCATAACCCTAAGTACGTTTCTTTTCTTTTCTTCTTCATGTGAATGTTGATGGATAATAGGCGCAAGGCGGTGAGAAGAGTGGCTTCGTCGGCGGAATGAAGATGCCACGATACGAGAGGTCTCCAGTGTCCTTGAAGACAGACGACGGATAGAGTTTGAGAGTGATGTCGACCGCTCGAATATGAGGGGTCAAAGAGGCTGGATTGCCACGAAATGAATCAATTCACTGCATTGCAATTGGACGCACTCCAGACACTGCTCCCTCAAACTCTCCCTGCTTGACTCGTTCCAAAGTCTCAGCCTCACCACATCACCGCCGATCTGCAGCCACTCACGACCACCAATTGGTTGGTGCGCAACCCTTTAATCGACAGATCACTTATCAGCCAACGCAGAACGTCACTTGGCGCGCAGATCTTGTTACCCAATGTTCCAGGAAAAGCAGCACATAGCAAAGCAAAAGCCACGGGCACGACTCGGAGACTGCAGCGCGCACAAGAGCACGGTTGTTAACGGCTGACGGCAGTGAAGACGCCTCTTTTCGGTCTGGAATCTGCCGACGCGGGGAAAGGTTTGAACTACTCTGGAGATTAGGGGCGAAAAGAGGCACTCTTAAGGTTCTCCCCATTGGTCGATGCTGCAGTAGACGGTACTTGCTCGCACTCAGACATTGCTGATCGAGTTACGTCAATTATACATTCTTTGATCCGACGTGCATGAAGAGGCTTCACTTAGCATCTCAACAACTCCCAATCATTAGCCCGCCGCTACATATCGCCCTGCATGTGCCCTCGGCCAAGTCTTTTGCTTTTCTCACCTCTAGTCTATGATGTCCTTCCTCTAATTTTTCACTCTCCCTCTTATGCATCTCCAATTCCTCAAACCATGGAAAACATCACCCGAGATATCACGCCCAAATGATTCCTCTTCTGACATGCCATGTTAACCCTCCTCTCTCCCCACTACAAGGCCCAGGAGGTTACAAGAGGTGACCTTGTCATCGCCTCGACGGCGTTCGGCTTCACGCTTGGTTTTGGATGGTTGACCGTCTTCAAGGCCATTAGGCAGACCTGGCAGGTGTATCAGCGCCATGGCCGGCGGGTGTTTCGAAATGCGTATATTATAATGGTCTGGGGGGAGTTGACGGTCTGTACGATTTTTATGGTTATTTGTATCTTGCATTTACTGGACGTTATACCCCCAAGGTGAGTTGTTCCATGTTGGGCAATGAGAACGTCCACTGACAGCAACTACAGCTTTGCATTTTATTTCACAATCCGTAAGTTTTCAGTCTCCTGAGTATGAATTTTACTGACCGCTTCTCAGTTACGACATGGGCTCTCCAGGTACGAATTTCAAAGTCACCCGCGCGAACCGCCAAAATTAACCCTCTCCCGATAGGTCCAATTCCTCCTCCAAATCATCGTTAACCGATGTGGCATCCTCCTCACCAACAAAAAGAAAGCATACCGCCTCAAAGTCCTCGTCGGCACACTTATAACGGCCGTTAATATTTCCGTCTACTGCATATGGATCCCGGCGCGGTTGCAAGTATCTGAACGATACATCCACATCAACGAGTGGTGGGATCGATGCGAAAAAGTCATCTATCTTATTGTCGACGGCTGCCTGAATTTCTACTTCATCCACATCGTTCGCAAAAATCTTATTATTCACGGCCTTACGAAGTACAAGAGGTTGACGCATTTTAATATGTTTATCATTGGGTTTTCCTTGAGCATGGATGTCCTTATTATTGCCATGATGAGTTTACGAAATACCTTTGTGTATGCCCATGTCCCCAAGTTCCCGACTTATTATGCACATACTAACTGTTGACAGATACATGCAGTTTCATCCACTAGCATACACTGTAAAATTACACATTGAGATGTCGATGGCGGATCTCATAGGCAAGATCGCTCGCGACAAGCATTGCGGCATCATAGCCGACGGCACATTCTCGAGTAGGCTTAGCAACGGGACATATCATCTAGAAGATGTCCAAGCGTTTGACAGCCAAACGAGACTGGCAGAACGAGGCGAGAGAGGAAGTGTTTCGAAACCAAGACGCATGTTTCGTTCTTATTCACGGCGGACTGGAGAGTATGACAGAGATGACTATCCAGAACCGTGTTGATGATGATACCAATTAGCCAAAATATACGAATATAATGAACACACATGGTACATACGATTCCTACTTTCGCAAAGAATAATCAACGAGGATAAAGTAAATTTGTCGCTTTCATCGTTCTCTACTCATCCTAATGAGATGCAGCTTTGAGCTTACAGCCCTCTATCTGCTAAGTCTCGATAGAGTCAATGTCCAACTCCTCATTCCTTCGTTTGATAAGCAGCTTAGCCTGGAGATCAGGTAAATACATCATCCCAAAACCAGACGGCTTCGGCACTACACCATCCGCCAGCTTCCAGTCATACTTCAAGAGCATATGACACAATGCGATCTTGATCTCATTAGCCGCAAAGAATCGCCCAGGGCACGCATGATTGCCATGTCCAAAACCCAGATGGTCAAAGCTGGTGCTGACAAGATGAGGGTGCTTGTCCTGCTCAGATGCCTCCCGCATTCGCAGGAAACGATAGCCGTCGAATTTCGCTGCTTCTTCATAGTAATCGCCGTTCCACATGTGAGTTGCATCGCAGACAATCTTTTCTCCTTTCCTGATCACATCGCCATTTGGAAGAGTGATGTCTGCCATAGCTTGCCTTCGGAAGAAGCCTTGAAAAGTGGTTAGTCGCAAGTTCCAGAATTGCAGAATACTTAGTGAGCTACTTACCGAGTAAAACTGGCCGTAATCTCTGGGACTCTTTGATCACACTATCCATGAGCTTCAGATTATATAGGGCTGTCTTCTTGAGTCCCTCTGTGGACAACACATCCGTGATCTCTTCGCGAAGAGGCTGGAATAGTTCAGGATGCTGGGCAATATTGAAAAGCGTTTCCATAAGCAAATCGGACGTTGTGTGAATAGCCACGAGCGACAATGCGATTTGTAGGAGTGCTGGGTTACGTGTAGAGCCTTCTTTCTTGTACCATTCAATCGAATCGTCGAAAGGCGAGGGCTTCCCCTGTGCTTCGGCCTCTTTTGAGATAACACTGCGATGTTCAAGATGCGGTTTTAGACATTGGATTGCTTCATCCAATTTCTTGCGTAGAGTCCAGCATGATGGAAGGACCCAATGCACAAAAGGTCGTGACCATCGAGGATAAGTCCGTAGAATGTCACCCGTCTTGAAGGCCTGAACGGTATAGTCACCACTAGCCTTGACCCATTCCTCATCGCGGCAGAGGGCTTCACCCATGAAAACTCGTGATGACATACGCGATACGATACGGACTAAATCATGTTGAGGATGCATCTCATGCCATTCTACAACGTGCGGAGTGATCAATATCTGTTCAACCTTGGAGATGTTCGAGGAGGGTACTTACCAGTAGAGTCCGTAAGAACTTGACGAAAGGCCAGAGACGCCTCGCCAGAGAGTGGTGCCGTGAGCTTGGCTGAGTCAGAAGAGTCAGTATGTTATATGTAGGCAAAGGATAAACAGAATACCAACTTAAAGACTTGGTCAAATACTTGGTCACAACTTTCGAAATGTGTGGATCAGAAACAAAAGGCTCAAATCCGGGAACATATGCGTGAGAGTCCTGCTGAAATCAGTCACTGCGATTATCGAGTCACTATAAGAAGCGAGACGTACATCTTCAGCAGGAATCGTAAAGTCCAGCTGCTTGTGGCTCTTGAGAGCATCAAGAAACTTGGGTGGAATCACGACCACTTTCCCCCAGTCCGTGTAAGCTCTGTACGGCTGGTCTTTATATAAAGCTCTTCCATTTGCGAGAATATTCTTGCTGTCGACAATGAAGTCCTGAGTTACACGGTTGCTGGTAAGCTCAAGTGACTTTTTCGGATTCAAGAGCGGGAACTTTGTAACATGGCTGAGTAAAGAGTATCGTATGAGGAAGAGAGTGAACAAAGTGACGCCGCAAAAAATGGCATACTGGGGGTTGCCCAGAAGGAGATCTAGATAAGACGCCATGAGAGAATATTGCTGAACTCCTGGGACTGTCTTGTCCTGAGCATGATGAATAGACATTTCTCTCATGATGTATAAAATTTATAGTTCGAGATCCGATATACGATCTGCAGAACTGAATCTGTAGTGGCTAGATGATCTGCAGTTAGTGCCGCCCGAGGACCCGAAGCTCATATGACGGGGACCTTCAAGGGCCCGACCCCGAGCATGTCCTCAACTACCGACGCATCTCAAGTGGATATTTCGTAAAAACTTGGCGAAATTACTCCATGAAACAGACTCGCTCCGATGGAATGACTCGCTTGAGTGGGTGATGTAACGGTATCGACGCGCATGCATGCAATGCGGTGGAGAGGCGAGCATCTTGATCAGGACAGGTTATGTGCACGGGCATGGCCGCTGTGGACCCGTCGTATTCGTTTGGCGGACGATCAACCAGTCTTGAACGAGGTTACGAATAATCACTGCTAAGATACGATGATTCATGGTGCGCTGCTTTGCAAATAGTCCCTTCTTGGTTGGCTGCATGAGAGTTGTCTCAAGTTGGGTTACAGCCTGCAACTGACCGTCTATATCTGCAAGTTCTGCGGACTTCATGTACAGCCCGAGCCATTCACGAATGCCAGTTCCATGGACAACTGTTCGGGTTCTGAGAAAGAAGAAGTCCGAAGTGTTGATGCCAGTCTCTTGACTCGTCGCGTGGTCAAGGTCTATCTAGTGATATGAATACGATACAGCTTCTTGAGATATGATAAGATAATGGAAGAAGAGCTGAACTGCGCCAAGACCGGCAGTTTACTAAAGATTATCATAGCTCAGGTCCACGGTAGCAGCAAAATGATTCGGCTAGTTGATTTATAGGAACGGCTAATCTACACTCTGATACTGCTTATAGCCGGTGACTTCATACTGGACGGGGAGAATAGGCACCGGCTTCTGTACCTTAACATGAAAAGGAAACGAGCTATCAAGTACCCCGGTCTGCAGTCCTGTGAACCCTGCCCAGGCGGTACCTCATCACGCCACTGTATTTATCATTAGCCACCAAGTTCCTAATTGTACTGTTTGGCTGTGCCAACCCCGAGATAGGGCTTTCTGAGCAATCCGGCACCGAGGTTCGTCACTGAATTGCAAGGTCTGCTAATCAATATCATTCTCATGATGAGACTCAAGACCTTGCTTACATGGGATAGTTAGGATGATTGGGTCCCCTGCATGGGGGAGAACAGCTATTAGCACAGTTTTTGCAAGGGTGGTCCTACATACCGCGGATCATGCCTCAGTAGCTTGAATTCTCGTTCTTGAAGACCATACAACTACGGCAGTGACTGCGTAAAGGGACTGTAGTTGGATTTAGCAGGTATGCTACATAGACTTGAACCGTATATACTCACCCCACATATGTAGTAAGGGACACCTCCTACCAGAAGCGGTAGGTCTTCGTTGATACTCCATTGATAGATTGGATATAAAACACCAATCCCGAGCAATGTTCCGGCGCTCTCGACCGATGCCAGAGTCATCATGACAGTTCCTGCATCGGAGCTGCTGAACTTACACGATGCAAAGGCAAGAAGGCTCAGATCGGTTGCAACACCGAGAGTATTTATCACAAGGGCTTGGAATTGGTCTCAGAAAAGTAACATCCTTAGGCTTTGGGTACGGCATACCTGCTGTGATGGATCGTAGAGAACCTGATAGACCTATCATGAAAGCACCAATCGAGATAAATAAAACGCTGATTCGGGCGGCTTGTAGGTTGATACTGTTAGGATATGAGACCCTCGGTGCAGCGTGCAGAACAATGCCCGGTAGGATGATGCCAAAGATGGCAACGCTCATGACACTGCGGAGAAGCCACAAGGCCTCGGCCTAGACAGACAAGTTATGGGTTTGAAATCGGTGTAGAACTTCGCATACACACCTCGGTAGGACTAACGTCATCTCGATGCTGAATATATGCTTTGAAAAGTGGTCGAGTTGATTTGCAAATTGCCATGAGGAAAAATACTTGTGGCAGAAACATGAGACTCGAAGTTCTGATCAGAGACCTCTTGCCAAAGCATCTAGACAAGTACTCTGTAACCGAAATGTTGAGGCTCTTAAGCTCAACATCGTCTTGGTGATTAGGCAGCAAGGAAGTAGACTCATCATGACTAGAATTATTACTCTCGCAAGTCGTGGATCTCAGTGAATCGGCAATCCCAAAAGCAATAAGGCAGCAGGCTCCGGACAGTATGCCGGGCAAGAGGTGACTGGAATCAGCGAGTTTAAAGGCAAAGAATGGACCTAGAGACTGAGCTATGACTGAAACAGCTCCTGTGCAGTAGTAACTTGCGAACCTGAAAACCCATTAGTATAAGGTCATGGCCATCGGGAAGTGAGGATGGGGGAGCAGACCGGTAATGAGTGGGGGTCTGATCATGGAGTATGGCGAGTATGAGAAATGCTGAGGCATGAGAGCCTCCTCCGATACATCTCACTAGAGGGCCTACTACGGCAACCAAGATAGGCCATTGCTGTTCGTAACATACTATTACTATTATTAGTTTTAAGTTTGTGGATGAACTGTTTGCTTGGTAACCGCATACAGCTCAACAAGGTGACGAGACTGGCGACAAGGATACTCGTGGCGTTAAGATTCATGGCATGATGCTTAGACCTGGTGTTGAGAACATAGCCAATCACAAATTGGCCAATAATATCTGTGCCTTATGTCAGTGATCAAGCCACATTTCGCGTGGAGCGCCAACTCACCAGACACGCCTTTGAGCACAAGAGCCGCAGTTCCCAGGTTCCAGTGACCTGATTGGGTGTGAGCGTCATCGGCGAGAGCGGGGAGAAGACTGTCGGTGATGGAGTCGGCTAAGGTCATGAGACCCAAGAAGACCAATGCCAAGCAGGCGAATTTGATATCGGACCGCATCATGTTTACAGGAGTGAGCTAACAGGACGTGGAATCAATTGATCGCAAGGCATTCTTGAGTATTTACCGCGCAAGAGGACTGACGTCAAAGGAAAGAGACAAGTAGGAGGGACAGTTTATTGGGCGAAGACCTCGGGAATGCGCAAGATATGAGGCCACCACTTCCCGACGAGGAGTAAACCAACGGAGCTCGGGAAAGACAATGCTTCAGAATGGATGTCACACGAATTACAAGGATATACTGCAGTGTGAACAATGCATCACGCTGTCCGATGTCACATTCAGATATGCAGGGTTGATGGAAGCAGACGAATCAGGCGCCAAGGATCAGTCAGGCTGTGTCAGACATCATTGAATTTCCGCAATCCAGTTGTTGATGGCCTCCATCACGCAGCTTCAAAAAAAAAGTCGGAAATTCAATCGGAAAGCATTAGAATATATAGACTTTCATACTTTCCGACGCTAAGAAGATAGACCTCTGGCTGGGCGATGAGGATGAGGATGAATAATGATATAAGAGAGCTGCGTAGGTAGCTGGCTCCCTTGCTGCTGTGAAGAAGCAATATTGATCTGAATCACCAAAGAGACTGCACATACCCAGCCAGTCAGAATACCGCACTGTTACCTAATCTATCACAAAAATGAGTGAGACAACGGAATATGTCAGTAAACAGGTCAGCAGCGTGCATCCGTTTGTGTAGCCATTGTGCTGACCATCACCGCAGCCTGATTCCAAGAGCTCCAAGGAAAACATCACACGCGTCGCGTTACACAGTCTGAAGTCACTCTCCGAGCATGACACAGCGATCTCGATGTGGCTTCGGAGCGATGAAGACCCGTTCCCCTACGCACAACGCCGAAGCACAAATGAGAGCATGCCAAAGGTGAAGCTGTGACGGGCTTTGTCTCACAAGCCACCAACTGTCAGCTGAGGTTCTGAGGCCCCCTCATACCAAGAAGCAAGATGAGGATTGTTGGCAAAGCAATTACGTTGGGCCTGAATTTAATGGCGAAAAGATACCCAGATTACAGAGTGAATTTGCAGTATAATACGTAAGTGCCAAACAGCAATTCTGCCTTGCCCCTGAGCTAAGATCGGTTACCCGCAGATCTACCCGATAGTATCGCAGCCTTACAGGGTGTATGCATGTTTACAGGGGCGTTTTGTGATGACGGCTAGATGAACGTATCATATCCCGCCACCAGAATGGCGAAGTTGGTGGATAAAAGAAGGAATTGGACGTCACAAAGGCTTTTTAATTACTGGCTTTGAATGTGCATATATAGTTTTATAGTTGATATGTTTACAAATGAGAATGGGATTCTAGTCTAACCCAGAATTAATCTCTTGGTGTAGTGATAGTTCAAACTCTCAACATCATCTCTTCGGAACTCGTTTGGGGTACACAGTTCCCTTGTGTATACTACATCTGATTAGCACCTGTCATTTAGGGTCCGAGGGCGATTCACTCACTGGACTGGGGATTCTGTAGGTCTTTCTGTATACCCTCGATCAGTGATTGAGCATGAGAACTTTCACCCAGAAGTCCTTGATTTGAAGGCTTTGTCCAGTCTATGGCAAACGGGGCATGTCCATTCGTCACGATACGGAAATATGTCGTTAATGTATCAGCGATATGTTTGTTCTGACCGTAGTAATCACACGGGTCCCTTCTCAAAGGCCAACGAGTTCCCCCTTCACGGTTCTTCTCGTACTCCCAGGCGTGCATGTTCCATGAGTCTTTCTCCAGACTATGTAATAGGATAAAAGTTGTTAGGAATATGGCACACCAGTACGTGCTTCGGTCACGGCGGAGGATCATGTCTTGAAGCCGTTCAAGGATCTCTCGCTCCAGTTCATCCATACGGATCTCGAAGGCCCTGTCGAGCTGTTGGTTGACAAGTCGCGGGAGTAACGTCTTTCCAAACCAGCATCCAGGGATATCCAGGGGCCGCATGCCTATATCCGAAGCACCTTTCACTATCGTCCAGGGATACTTGAAAAACACAGCCTGCATGGCCCAAAACCGCAGGGCAAGTTGTACCAAGTCGATCTGCATGCCAAGTTAGCGTCATCCATGGCAAGATGACCAACGATCCAGTTACATACCCCTTCGATACTCGACACTTCTTGAAGCCCTTCACATTGTGTCGTAGCAAACATAAGAATATGGCTTGCCAGTCTATTCCTGCCCGCTGTTTGCCTTCCTTCGTTCAGTGCTAGATCGAAGGCAAGGTTATCACAATAGGCGTCAATCTTCTCCGGGTTGAGAGTACCGTTTTCTAGAGAATACGCCGTGCTCTCAGCACGTGGAGTTATCATGCCAGCTTCAGTCCCGCGAAACAGGATATGAGTGAGATCATCCTGATTGAAAGGGATGTATGGCTTCAATGTTACTTGTAACGTTGGCATAAATCCATTCGAGATTTCGATAGTTGCTGTATTCGAGGGCTCTATCGGGAACCATCCAGCGACATTTTCGAGTAAAGATTGGATCCGTGTTTGGTACAAGCCTACAGTATCTTAGCACCGAGCCTCCAGATAAACTTGATGACTGACTATGAAGTAGAGTTCGCGACCCTTTGAAATCTGCGGGAACACAGAGCTCCTGGTACATAGACGACAGACAAGAATCGCAAACTTTGGCGTTCCCAGAGCACTTTGATACTTGTGAGCCCTGTCGTTGAGTACGAAGATTTGCAACTCACTCTTCTTTTCTGAATCTTGCAGCGCATACAGCTAGGCCGTTCACTCGGTCTTCCGCGCCTTGGTTGCCTATCAGATGGTTTTGCCCTGTTCGCTTGTATCAAACGATCAGCTTGGCCCATGGAACGCTTTGACGAAGGTCTGAAGCCTCGCTGGGGCCGAGAATCGTTGTGCCGTGCTGGAGGAATCGCGAGTCTTTGTCCCGCGTGCCTGGGCGCTACACCATGGTGTCTAGAGGCAGGACTAGCGGTGATAGTGTGTGTACTTCCCGTCGCAGAAGACTCAACGGAAATTCCATCAGGCCACGGATCTTGTAAGGATGGACTATTAGCCGGAAGAGTAATAGTTCCAGATGAGGGAGTTGAAATGGGCATCTGCGGTAGTGAAAAGGGCCCATCATCATAAATGGCATGTCCTAAATCTGGAACTTCCAGAGCCTGAACATCTTCAAGGCCAAGAGGCTGTTCATCAGGGAAGAATGCGCCCAAGTCTGTCATAAATGGGACATCGTGGTTCATAAAGTCGGCATTTCCAGGGGAGAAAAGCGAAGCTCCAGCGGCAGATACAAAGTTCTGACAAATTATTAGTTCTATGTTAACTAGATCTAAGTGATACCTACATTAGAAGTGTAGAAGCCTTGGGTCCCTTGTGCTATCAAGTTGCCTGTGAGTCCATCAAGCTTGGTCCTTGCGAGACTCTGAATGGCTTCCCAGGCAAGGCTCTTGTTAACACCAGCACCTCCGTGCCTTGTTACAATTGATGCAACAGCTTCTTCAACGGCGCTGCCCAATTCAGCGGCGAAGCGGACATGGTCTCGGCGAAAATCACCATTCGCGGAGCTGAATGGTTCAGTCCCATCGCATACGTCACTCGCAGATCGAGTATCCCCACCGGGACCGGAGATTATACTAGAGTTAGGTGAAAGGGGATGTGACATGGCTAATTGATAGCAAGTGTGAATGAGAAAGTTGTGTGACGGTTAGAACAAGTCTTAGAAACTGCCTGTGAACCGTTTACACATGTCCGATGGTTGGTAGCACTCACTGCAATCGCAGACTCCTTAGTAGTTTCTTGTAACATTTCTATTTACCATGTGATGCTCCTCAGTTCATTGACATCCAAGGGAAAATGCAAGGCGTGACAGTGTCAGGTTGGACGACCTTCGGAGGCTGCTCACTTGCAGAATATGATCGAAACGGAGCTCATCCTCCGTTTGGTTGAGATTAACGACATGTATGTCTCAAGACGGCTTATTGCATGTGATATGACTTTTGCACATCGATGCGCTGGGTAGCTGCAAGGAGCCAGAATAAGCAATATGCTGTCTTGGTGTGTTACACAACCAAGGATGAAATCATATCACCTTTATCGAGTGTTAACCCGGTTTCGAGGACCAGAGAGGCCTGGGAAATTGGAAACTTCTGTCTTATATCTGTTTTATTTAAGATTTAAGCTCAATGCTAAAACGTCCTAGCAAAGGGACTATATCATGCAGAAAATGACAATATTCGGGCCCCAAACAATAATGATGCCGACGTGCATATGTTGCGCGCTTCGAAACGAGGCTGTGCAAAGCCACTCAGCAAACGCTGACGCGGGCACATTTTTTAAAGTCGGTGTGCAGGGGAACGCTGCATGGATCAGCCTGGAATCAGGATAAATGGAATGCCCATCACTCCATCAATCTTTTGTACATGTTTCCGCTGGCCCGAGTACCTCATCTTAAGTGACGAAAATACTTAGACAATTTTGGTAGATCTTTGTAGGCCTTTAGGCCAGTTATTCTGATTCTTTGATTCGGTATCGGAAGCTTCTGCGCTGCCCGAGGATAAGATACATGTATCATACATAAACGATCATAGAGCCTCATAACCCGAGGTAAAGCGGCCAGGTCACATTCATCCCCGACCAGTTTCGCTATTACCAGATACAATACGTACTCGAAATTGAGGCTCCGCATGGAGCTTGATGTCATACAAGCCATGAGGAGGGTAGGCCTCAAGTAAGGCATCGGATATAACTGATGGATATGAGTGGTCGAATTACACCATATAACCGGCAAATTATTGATCTATGGCGGGGTTATCAATAGAGCTGTATGGTCAAGTGTCGATGTACGTGGGATACAATGGATGCAATGAAGTTCAGGCTGAGAGCCTCATAGGATGAGGCCATAAAATATGATGTATCGAGGCCCTCGTTCTAACGCTATCGGAAAGTTTCAACATTAGCTAAACCGAATCAGCTGCCAACTTCAGGGTTCCCAATAATTCGCACGTTTTCTATTTGCACAACAGCTTACCAACATGTGGCATATTGACGTATTCAACAGCTTGTGCACACTCGGCCAGTCCAACAAACTTCTCAGTGAACGTTTGGCCAAGCTTGGAGACAGAGCTGACCTGGCAGAACTGAGGTGAGGCCCTCCAGTTTTCGTTTGCCAGACCTTCCTTCTCATGATCAATGCAGAGATATCTTTCAGCAATTTGAGGTCACTGACACGGTTGGCCTCGCTCTTCTTCACAAACACTTCTCCATTGAAGAAGGCGAACGTGTTGTGGAATTCGGCCACGTTTCAACCCCTTGGCCTGTTCCTCCAGATGGTAGAATGGCCGGAGGCTACCTAGTCCCACGGTCCTGGCGCTTTTGGGATGATATGCTGGAGCCTTATGAGTTTGGCTTCAATCATCCTGGTCAAGAAGAGTACAAGGACGTCCCCTTGCCCAATGGGTTTGTGGAACGGCTTCGTGCCTTTTTGGCTGAGACGAATCTCTTGGATGTGTTGGGCATCTGTGTCATTGGTGAAGATGAAATCGTGGGCCGCATCGAGAAGAATCGAGGCCGGGTCAACTTCACTGTACCTGCCTCTAGGCCCGAGGACCTGAGCGTTGACCTCACCCCAAGCCATAGTCCGTCTGTCTGGTCGTTCGATTGCAAGAGTGGCCTGAATGATTCCACGATCAAACTTGCGCGGGCTTGTTGGGTCTGTCCAAAGCATGTATAACCGTGCTATGAGAAGTATGAGTGTAGTTAGTTCAGGTATTCAGAACATCTCCATGTGATTTCGAGATGATCCTTGATTCAGTGAATAGGTGTTTGATGTTGATAAAGAACTTTCTTAACGCTTGTAACCATTTCGCGTAGGCGCCTGCTGTCTCCCTCACTGTATCAGATTCTCGATGCAAGCCATACAAGGAGTCCAAGTACGAGAAAATATGACAGCTGAGGCCATGTTAGCTCGCCACGACTGGATTGCATGCTGACTCGATGTAACTTACTGCTGAAACCAAGAAAGGAAGCCCAATATCGTAGTTGATGCCCAAAGAATAGGCAGCTCCCATGATGGGCATGCCAATGAGGCTACCAATCGTCCCCGTCATAGAAACAACCGCGAATAACCGCCCCGAAAAGGCATTCTGCACATTAGAAGCAAGGAATGATCTCAATGTGACGGTCATGCTCGACCCCAGAACCGATAGTGCAAATCCGAAAGCAACTGTCGCAAGGTTTGGTGCGGCTGCGACAACGAGAGTGCCCAAAGTACAACAAAGAGCGCCGGATGCAGAAAGCGTAAGATCTCTGTTGACATTTGGCCAACTCCAGTCTGTCCAAGAGGTTGCAAGGGGCAAGATAACGAAGTATAGAAGAGATGACATGATTGCGCGTAGTGAGAACAGAAGTCCGGCCTGTGATATGGTCAATTAAAGAAATTATTGTTCATTGAGCGAGCATACCCGGGCCATGGTCTCTCCAAATCGTAAAGAAACCCAAGGGATTAAATAGTTTGTGGAGTCCCTTGCTACCTGGAAGAAAAAGAAGCAGATAAGACATATACTGAATATGATGGCTCGTGGAGGGAGTAGGTCTCTAGCAGTGTGCTCTAGGTCGGGGCCCTCGCGATCTGAAGCGCTGTCGACACTAAGAAGTGACTCGGTCTCAACTGGTGACGACCCAACACCCTCCATGTCGCTCACCGTAGTCTCACGGAGATGGCTTGCTGGAAGAAACATCAAAGAGAAGACCACGAGTGCGAGAGCGAACGGAATCCCGAGGTGAATGGGCATCGTCATTGTGCTAATAATTGGCCCTAGAAGGTCCGCGATCCCTGATATTGCTTCCATAATCGAGAAGGCCGCTGTTCTATGACGACCATGTCAGTTCTGGGGCTTCGAATAATGAGGGTTGGAGCATACCTTTGTTCCGGCTTGACACTGTCGCTAACGGCAGCGAAAACAAGTGTACCAGTCACCCATGGTCCTCCTCCCACGAGTATAAACGCTGGCGAGAGGTAGAATCCCCAGAGTGGAAAGTTCTGCTGCGATCCTATCAAGATGAGTAGACTTACTTAAGTGCGATGAGGGACGCCATACCTACTATTGCTATGCATCCCCAGTATAAAACGTTACTGGTGGCATTCAGCATGAAAGCAAACCGAATGCCGCCTTTGTCCCCAAGAATTCCCATGGGGACTTGCATCATCGTCGCTTTGCACCGTCAGCTTTTGCCTTGGAGGGCTATTGAGATTTTGCATACCAGCCAATGTCGACAGTGTTGACAGCACAGTTATCACGAACGCGAAGTGCACTTGTACTTCCTTGCTCCTGCAAAACTCATCGGTTGGCTGTCCATGAAGAAGCTGTCCTTCGTTCTTAAAATGGTGCCGGCAGACGGCCGTCTCTAGAAGCATTGGCGAGGGTGCAGCAAGGATCGCACAACCGAGCTCCACGAGAAACAACAGAAGTGTGCATAGCCAAAAGTTCATGGGATACTGTTGAAAGCCCCTGACATAATTTATCGTCGAGATCGGTAGCGTACGCTCGCGGTGATCATGTCTCACTTTTATAGGCATTTTGTGAAGATTGAGTCTTGTCCTGGCGTGTTTGGCATCAAGTGTTCGGATTTTCGCGGTGAAGTGAGCGCGACAATCTTATCAGGCTGCGAGGGGCAGGCCGCCCTTTAAAACGTCTTACCTGCATGATAAGGGGAGTCACATCTGTTATAGTAAGCCGGCGAATCATACGGGAGTAGAATCTGAAACATGTGCATTGCATTCAGGCTGTAGCAGACATGGATATGTTGTTATCCAGGTTGTAAGCAAAATTTAGGATTGCGCATTAGGCTCTTTAATTGTATGTATGCCCAATGACGTATTAAGTGCCTTGCTACAGGGCAGGGAAAATGTCTTCAATGTCCCGTCTACCTTTGGTGGCCAGAAACAGGCTGTTCACTACTATCGGAAGTGACAATACTGTATCAAAATTTGTAGAGCGGGTCAACAGATGCTTGTTTTAACATCTCGTCGCCTGAAATCCGCGGTCAAATTTGTACGAGTAGCGAGCTTTCGAATCACTGCGATGAAAGTCAGTGAACGATGGTGGTGAGGATCGGTGGAACACGGTGATATCCACAGCGATCAATATGCTCTTTATTCGCATTCCGTGATGTATATGGTCGAGAGCAGCGAATTGCTTGTCATCACATCCTCTATCCACGATACTGATAGGCTTCAACGCGAGGAAGTGTCGGTGTGTACTAGTAGTCGTGGACTATTGCTATTTGTGTGAGTACTGTTAGTGTTCGGTTTACCATTATGGGTGTAGCATGCAAGTTGGGAATAAAACCTCTCACATTGAATTAGGGTGCCAAAATAAACTGGTCTAAAT
>JABEEJ010000752.1:0-19238 GCA_013363135.1 Fusarium brevicatenulatum
GTATTAATATTTAAGTTATAGGCTAGAAGTGTTATTTATAGTTAAGATTTATAGCTATAAGCTTATTCTAGTAGAGAGAACCTAGCTAAGCTATAGCTCTGTTAATAATATATCTTTATTAATTATGCTTTATAGCTAAATAGGCTTCCCCCTATCGTAAAGGTCTACGATATATTAACTTTCTATTAGCAAGTATCGTCAGTTTAACTTCTGTTTGGTAAAAAATATTCTAAATGCTTCTATTGGTGTCCTTTGCCTTTGTGCCCTGGGGCTGAACCCTCTTTTGAAACCCTAACCTTATGCCAGTAAATGCTTCTATAAAAGAAACTGTTCTCCCTGTTTTGGCACTTCCTGCAATCTATTCATCTGAGGCACAACTACTCAAGTCCTGCTGAGCAAGCCTCAGACCGCGAGCAAAACGGCAAGGCCATTGTTCAATCTTCAACAAACCCCGTTCATCACCTATATTTATATAAATATCCACACCTCAAGCGATTCCACCCTCTTTCTTCTTGGTACCGCCACATCATTGGCTTTAAGCTTTCTGGCCTTCTACCTTCAAAAGGACACTGGACCCCAATTGGAGAAAATGGAGTGCTTTGGGAAGCTTCCAGCGGAGATCAAGTTACGTATATTCGAGCAACTCGACTCACTGAGCGATACAGCATCTATCCTTGGGGCTTCTCCGTCAGTACGAGCTTGCTACCAAGCAAACCGAGACAGGCTCCCCAGACACAACATTTCCTACATCCGAGAGGTATTCCAGAATGACGAGCTCATCCCTTTGGCTTTGATGGTTGCGAGGATACGACGTCGCTTGAAAAGGCGCCGAAACATATATCCAGTGATCGGACTTCTGGAACACTATATTCATGGAGGCCAGACTGAATTGTTCCGGCGCAACTTTGACAACTGGGAAGAGAACCTCGCACAGATGCAAGACCTTGTCCATATGAGCACCGAGATTCTGGAGCTTGTTCCGACATCGTACTGGAGATTGCCAGAAGGATGGACTAAGGTTCTCCTATCCAGGCTGGGGCAGCACCGATTCGTGGAGACCTATCTCCGCGAAGAGATCAGTAACGCTTTGACTAGACATGGCAGCATAAGGCACCTACATAAAGACGATTTCAGCCCTGAGCTATGGGCGTTCTTGTTCATGCACAACTATGCGGGGAACAGGCTGCCTAATAGTAAGTCCACCCGCCCTACTACCCGATCAAACGGTGCGAAGCTAACACTTACCAGATTACATTGCTGACGTGATTGACTTGAATGTCTCTTTCGGTCGGGACGTTGCTAAACCATTGAGTTATGATATTGAAGTCGTCTTTATCGGACCGAGGATGTTGAGAGATAGGAGGCATGAGATACAAAGCTGGAGAGATGAGCGAAAAAAGGCCTGGAAGGAGGAGGATGAGAAGGCTGAGAATGGGCAAATGATGGTATACGACCTCTCACTCCTCTCAGCCGATGAAGTTGCTCAAATAATGGAACAAGTTGATCAACCAGGAAGGGTGTTTTGAGCTAACCTTTCTTAGCCAAAAGGTTGAATGCACCAGCTTATCTGATCTGAGGCCGGCGAAAGAGTCATCATCTAGGTTTTACTCTTATCTGCTTTATACTATAGCAATTAGTTAGTCATTATCGTGTAATGTCTCAGTTGTTTTCTCGATGTATTGTTACAGTAGAGACGTATAGCTGAGAGCTTAAATCGGCAGAGAGAACTTGAAATCAAACTAGAGCAACTACTGACAAATAAGATGTTCAGTTCTAGATGATCACTAGCTACCGGGCTGTAGAATTGAAAGCTAGCATAAGTCCTCAGAGAATACTCTAATACTCAGATAAACGATAATGTATGTACAATGCATCTAAAAAAATGCGCGCCTCAACTTTTACACACAGTCTACACGAATCATGATGGTTCTTGGTTCTGACTACAGATGGCTTCGCTCGGAGAGGCTTGAACGCACAGCCATAGCAGCTCGTGTCCCTTCTTCGATGGCTCCATCAATAAAGCTACGCCATCCGAGGGCCCAGTCAGAGCAGGCAAAGATGATGTTGCCCTGCGTGGCTCGCATGTCGCCAAGATGATCCGTCAGCAGACCAGGTCGAGAGAAGAACCTACAACTGTTAGCGTTGACATATCAGAGGAGCGGGATTTACTTACCAAGCTCCCTTTGCAAACTCATCCTTGGACCAGTTGTGAAAGACTAAGCGCTTGATATCCATCGGAGCAAAGCCCTGGAAGGCAGCCTTGGTCATTTCAATATCCTCCTCAGGATGGAAGTGGTTATGCTGACCGCCAAAGGCCACGATGTGTGTGTTACCAGCAGGGGTAGTTCCGTCCCCAAAGCCGTATGAGAGCTTGTTGTCAGGATAGCTGATACTGGTCATCGAGCGAAGATCTCGATCAGAGACCTCAGCATGAACCTTGGTGCACTGGTTGACATGGCCAATATCTGCCGCTGCCTTCTTCCCAGGCATCAGAGGAGGATCAAAATGCACATCGTTAAGAATGTTAAGCGGCATAGCGCTAATCATCTTCAACGCTCTGAATTTCTGGCCACTTCTCGCAGTAACCTCAACACCAGCAGGGCCACTCTTTACCGAAGCAACAGGCGTGCTAAAAGAGTATGTAAGGTTTCCACTGGCCAAAGCCTCCTTGAAGAAACGAATAGAGAAGCTCGACTGGCCGCCCTTGAACTTGTACTTGACGAGGTACTCAATGCAGCCTTGGTATGTGTAGCCGCTGAGAGCCCACCAGTGCAAGAACTCGTAGAAGCTGGTAGTCTCAAGGGTGCCGCCGCTGCAGAGAAGAACAAAGGCTTCTAGGCATATACGCTCGTTGGGGGTGAGATCGTTTTGGATCTCGGCGAGACGGTCTGCGATGGACATGCGGTCGTATTTGGCAGCTGTTGGGCCGAGATTGGCGCTGTGGGGAAAGACTAATGCGTCTCGACCAGCTTGACCGTCGATGTTGACGAGTTTCTCAAGACCACTTTGCATGAGTTGATCCTGGGCTCGTTAGCCTTGATTCTTGACTAATTATGCAGACACTCGGACTTACTTCTTCTTCGTGAGTGAACTTTTGAGTGCCCTCAGGTGTCACGAGAAGATACTTGTTGACGCCTCTTGAGAAGTCATATGAGATCTCGAGTTCATCTTGCATACCGTATCTGGAGATCTCACGCCAGACATTAGGTTGTCCCCAGTATACCCAGGTGCCGCCCATTTCATAAGGATAGCCCTCGATGTTTGAGCTCCATGACCGGCCACCAATGCGATCACGAGCTTCAATGAGCAACACTTTGAGGCCTAGTGTTTGTTAGTAATGTGTCATGATATTAGAAGGTCTTGAGACTCACCAGCAACGGCTGCATCGCGAGCTGCAGTCAGACCACAGTAACCCGCACCAACAACAATAACATCAAACTTTGTGTTTTTGTCTGAGAGGTTGGTAGGAGGGTTGATAGCTCCAATGCATGGAACACCAGCCTTGAGTCCTTGGGCCTCAGTCCATGAGAAGCCATCTCGAGAAGACATTGTAAAGGTATTTGGTCAAGCTTGGTAACAAAGACTGAATTACGCGTCCCTCGAGTCGATTGATCAAGACGCTTGCACAGACAAAACAAGAATGATAGGCAGAATCAACCAGAAGTATCGTCGAGGACGGCTACTCATTTTATCCTCGGTCCGTGTTCTCATCCTCGCCCCAAGTGCCCATTTCCTCAAACGGAAATTTCTCGAGAAGATAACGAAGATCCTCTATCTAGTCTAAAACCTCACGAAACGAAGATCTCGCCCCATCGCGATATCAGCTATCTCTGACGCGAATTACCGCATCCGGTAATTTCGCGAGAGACCCAGACAATCTAGATCTCCCCCGCAATCCGCTTAGGACCCAGCATCAAGGTTGGCACTAGCAAGCCAAATCCTTGCCCCCCAACGAAACCAATGACATGCATCATTCTTCTCGTAAATCTGCCGCATTCGGTATATTCAGTGGAGACGCCCTGATATCGGAAAACCTGGGGTAATTGCTTGGCTTATCAGGATATCTCGGCAGATTGGGAACTGTCTGGTATGATAACATGTTAACGAGGGCAGTGTAGATCGACGCGTTGTTGGAGATTTGTGCGACGGTGGCCCCCTTTCCCTGATAGGTCTTATCAACGCAAGTGGCTCGGCCGTGTGACCTTGGGCAACAAGTATATGAGTCAAGCGTTTTCTCCTCCTGGAAGTCCAACGAGAAAACTACTTCATCATAGAAATATTTCGATAAACAGCCCAAGATGACTTCTTCAACGCAGGAGGGCGCTTTGCTGCAGCGTCTCTCGACTTTGACCATGGTAGCTATGGCCTTTGCCATTCTCAAGTTCGTCATACCCTGTTTGTTCTTGGCAATGGCTAACCCCTCGTCAGTACATGGATTGCACTCGCTGGTACCATGGCGTACATTCTCCCTTCTGGGGGCTCGGTGTCGTTTATCTATGGATTCATAGTTTGTGTTCTTTGTAATTTGGCTCTTGCTGCTAGTCTTGGAGAGATGGCTGCTCTTTGGCCAACTGCTGGTAAGAGGATTTGGATATGTTCTTGGAACAATGGCTCATTGCTTGCAGGTGGACAATATCACTTTATGTACGCTCTTTGTACACCAAAGTGGAAAAAGCCTATGGTACGTTAAACTCGTTAACCCACGAACAAAGACTGACACTCGATAGAGTTTCTTTGTTGGATGGACCAACATTGCCGGTTGGTTGACTATTGTGACAACTCAAGCCTTCTTTGCTGGTAAGATACCCCCATGGACGTCAGTGAACCCATTGCTAACTGGTGTAACCTAGCTCAACTGGTCTCAGCCGCAGCCGTCGTCGCTTCGAACAACGCATACGAGGCAACACAATGGAAGACATATCTCTTCTTCCTCGCCATCCTTACATTCGGAACCGCCGGCAACGTCTGGGGCAACAAGATCCTCGGTCGTTGGAACGACATGGCTCGTACGTACCCTCTCAATAGGTCCACTTCAGTCAGCTCACATAATTGATAGTCTATTGGTCCGTCCTCTCGGTCGTTATCATGAGCATCATCCTCCTTTCCATGTCCCCAAAGACAGATGCGCGTCAAGTCTTTACAGAGTTCAGCAATGAGACTGGGTGGTCTGATGGTGTCGCTTGGATCCTTGGTTTACTCCAGTCTGCCCTGTCGCTTATTGGGTTTGATGTTGTATTGCATCTGACTGAAGAGATGCCCAACCCTTCCAGGGATGCACCTCGAGCTATGATGCTGGCCATAGTCATAGGAGGTGTCACGTAAGTAGCCCTATATCTTCAACTCCATGACCATTGCTAACCTGTCAAGTGGCTTCCTCTTTATCCTCGTCATCCTCTTCTGCCTCACAGACCCCGCAACAATCCTCGCCTCAAACACAGGCATGCCAATCGTCGAACTCTTCCTCCAAAGCACAAAGAGTCGCGCCGCAGCAACTATCCTAGCCCTTATGCTAAGCGTCTGCTTCATCAACGGGACATCAGCCAGTATCACCAGTGCAAGTCGTCTTCTCTACGCCATGGCCAGAGACAAGGGTATAATCTGCCACAACTACTTTGCACACATTGACCCAAAGCTCGATGTCCCGGTCCGCACAATCACATTGTGTTTCATCTTCAACGTCCTCTTTGGGCTCTTGTACCTTGGTCCTGCTGTGGCTTTCAGTGCTTACATCGCTTCGTGCACTATCTTCCTCAATGTCTCATATGCTGGTCCCGTCATTGCCTTGTTGGTGAGAGGGAGAAGTATTCTCAAGGAGTACCAGACAAGAAAAACCCCAGCCAGGATGGGCCTGAGGACTGGCGCTGCTGTCAACATCATTGCAAGTGTCTTTGTCGTTGTCATCACCATCGTAAGTGCAATACACCTTTAGCTTTCCAAATCCTCACTGACCCTTCGCAGTTCTTCTGTTTTCCAACTGCCCTTCCCGTGTCAGCTAATACCATGAGTAGGTACGCCCACCATTGGTATCACGAAGTTTACTAACCTGGACAGACTACGTTTCCGCTGTGGTCGGCGTTTTCTACCTACTTCTTGCCCTGTACTGGATGGTCTATGGCAAGACCTTTGAAGGCCCTGTAAGTCAAACTCTCAATCCAAGCGAGAGTGTCTTTTCATCCTCTAACACGACTGCCAGAATTTCGAGGCTATTATTGGACAGCCCTTGCAGATCAAAGGAGAACATGAGCCAGAAGCGGTACAGGAGAAGTCTGAAACGTCAACAAAGGCCTGACTATTTATCCGATACTTACTGCGACTCCAGGCGTAGTTATTTTAATAAGACATGTGTTCCGATCATTGGGATCAAGATGATGAGAGGAAGATATTGACTTGCAAGTGTGCTAACAAACCGTATGAATGGAGTCACGGTGCTAACAAACAGTAGCGTCGTTCGCAGGAAAACTCCTCCAAACCTATGACTCTTGAGAAGCAAGAAAAAGTCTGACTAGGCTGATCTAAATCTCCACTAAACTCCACTAAACTGGTCTAAATACTTTCACGGTTTAGGATATCTTTAGGGTCGTCGTGTTTGTAACGTTCCACCTTGTTCCTTGGTTGAGAACGATGGTGCTGCAGTATGGCTGAAGGTCGGGAACCTCTACGTGAAACATCGAAGGTTGTTTGACCCTGAATGGAGTCGCGATGTCGCAAAAATCGGGATGGACTGGAGGGCTGGTTCTTCATACAGACTTGTAGCCGTCTTTCGATGATGAGCCTGGAGCTTCTGTAGAGGAGGAGATGAAGGAGGCGTGGTGGTGGACAACATGCCGACCCTTCAAAGTCGGCAAGCGACAGATTTTCCAGAGCAGGGTAGGGAATCAAATAGTTCAAGCTTGTAAGGATAATGCTTATTGGAGTGTGTCAAAGGATAGAGAGGGAGATATTCGGCCACTCGCGGTTGTGAGAAGCGGTAATTGAGAGTCAAATCTCGGTAGTTAGCTTAACATGACAAGACATCTATTCAGATCATTATCACCAAGGACAGGCAGCCGATGTCATGCTCGGCTCGCGACAAACAGTCATTCACATAGAAAGACCCCATACCAGAATTCCATCATTACCATCTGCCTCTGTCTCTAATCCATCCAGCCATATACCCAGCCTAGTTGTTACCAGTGTATTGGCTTTTGATATGCCTTTATCGCGGCCATCGTCCCTCTCCTTGCGCTAGATGCCCCCGTCGGGCGTCTCGAACCTAGCTGCATCAGAAAAGGGCGCATCGATTCGGCCTACTCTAATTCCTCGTATTCCTGGGCCATGTCGTTGAATGATACTCCATATCGTGCCCGCTGACATCTCGTTCACAATCTCGGCATAAGCGGTTGAAAGGCTGATGCCAAGACGTCTTGATGAGCCCGAAAATGCAACTCTCACAGATTTCGTCGGTCATCCAGTCAGGAACCATCACTTCTGCTGATTACCCACTTCGCGACGCAAATGCGTCCGATGTTGTCGTAGTAACTGTTCTTCGACTTCAATAGGCGGAACTTGACAGTCTTGAGGTGGTTGATTCGGACAAGACGACAAATGATTTGAAGCATGCCTTTGGCGTCTATAAGCCAGTCCATAAGAATGCCCCGGCAAGAGCAGGTATGCATGTTAACACCAGTACCCATGTAGCAGAGCCAGTGGATATAGGAGCTACGGTCAGCGGTGGACGAAATGATGGGTCGTTGTTTGTCTGATGAAAGAAGAAGCTGAGCCCACCATTGATGTCGTTGCGAAGAAGTTCCTCAATCTTATCGACACCGGTGGCAATTTCGCCGCCGCTTCTTGTTCTCTCGTTCCATCTGCGAATTTGTCCGCACCGTGGTGGGATCTCCTAAGTCCTTGATGCGATTGTTGACAGCATCTTCCTGCCCAAATATGACCGGGTCGTCTGGGTACAAGATCTTGTAGTTACGCCAATAAAATGAAGTAAGGGCGCCTTTTCTGTGCTCTCCAAAGTTCAGCTTTTGAGAAGGATCCTTGGCTTGACCTGAGAGTTGCCACTTCTATGCATATCTTCAATCTTGGATTCCTTCTTCTGATTGAACAACTTCTGTGCTTGGATCTGTCCCGTCGATCGAACCGCGTCAGCAACCTCTTTCATTTCATCATGTGATACTTCTTCAAGTACGATCATCGACGGAATCAGATCCTGAGCAGGGTAGGGACACTTTTCCATCCGGCAATTGCAGTGGTGTCCTCATGGTAAGGCGAGCTTGGAGGTTCTTGAAAATCGGTCGCACAACAATATGACCAGCATTTGTCCTCCGGTTAAGAGTATCACCAGCGGCGCGGAAGATGACAGGGTTAATCATCCAAAGGCGACAGCTGCCGTTGGACTTCTTGAAAACTTCCTCAAGTTGGGCAAACTGCGGAAACTCTGACAATTAAACTTTAGTGAGAATCCCATGAGTTGTGTTCTTCTCAATGCCTAATTCGGCGTCCTCTGCAAAAGGATCGTAAGCCTCATCGTATAACCCTGGCACCTAGCCAATTGATCGAAGGTCGACATCAAGTTCGATGCCATAAGTCGCCCACATGAGAGAGAGAGGCGACAATAGGTCTTTGAGAGAACTGAGCATCGGTGTGCCGGACATCCAGAGTAACTTTTTTCATGGTATTGATGTATAAGTTGTGAGCTAGAAGTATTATTTGTAGTTGAGACTGTAGAGGAGAGCTTATTCCGGCAGAGAGAACTTAGGCCTCCATCAGCGACAATAAACTCAAAAGTTGCGTTCGAGACGGCCTTAGCTTTGGACAGGTACTCAATGAGATTGCCGGTAGCCTTTTCAGCAGCCTCGGTTTCGTTTTGGGCGATAAACTCGATACCGTCCATGTTAAGCTCGCTGGCGGTGTAATTCTTGATGGTCGCCTCCTCCTCCTGCTCATCCTCGACATACTCATCCTTGGTTTCAGAACTGTCTCCGGACTTCTTTCGTTGTTTCATGACCGATTGGGGGGCCTTGCCAGTCTTGAAGACAAGTAGTCGCTCTCGCTTCAAAACGGCGCGGCTGGACCATGTTGGGTAGGTTGAGATGATGACGACGCGACCATTCTGTTGCACATGTCAGATTCATCTTCTCCTCCGGGGATCCGCTGGTCGTGCTGTAGTAGACGATGATCTTGAGGTTTTTGAAGTTCTCATGGCCCTCTTTCCAGGTATGACAGATCGAATTGGCTGGTGTAAGAATAAAGGATGGGTAGAACCTGATATCCGATTCGCCTTGAGTCTCCATTTCCATGTTATAACGTTCTTCTTGGCGGCTATGATGCTATAATATATTCGAGTTTTCCCCGTCCTCATGTCGTTCGAAATAGGTATGTCGTCAGAAAGTCTCAATTCTTGAACGGTGCTGACAGTATCTGGGACACATTAGTGCGTCAGTGATATTGACACATCAAGGCAAAGAGAACTTACCTTCCTCGGTGGAGCTCAAGGGTCTGGACATCCTCGCGGTCAGGATACAGCCTGAGGTCAGGCCACTCAGCAATCCCAAATGTCTGGCAAAGGGGCTGCATCCCTTCTTTAGACGGTTTTGGCTGAAGCGAGGATAACACATTCTCCAAAGCGTACTGCTGACGACTGAGCTTTAACAGCTTTGCTTCTTTGTCAGGGTTTGCAAACCGAAACTCAGTGACAATTTAAGACTCCTCCTGGCTTCTGATTAAATCGTTGATTTTGTTGCCTGGAAGGAATGTGTCGACATGAGTAATTGTCCTCTGGATCTGAGCCAACTTGGTGTCAAAGTCCTGCTTCCGGTGTGCAGAGTTTAGAACAGCAATAACAGCTTTGAAGTTAGCTTTAGATAGAGGTTCCATATCCACGATCTTGGCCTCAGAAATTCTCGCCTTGATGGTGAGTTTTGGCCGGGTGGATCGAACAATGCAGCGCAAACATCAACATGGTGATTTTCGGTAACTTCGGGCAGGGCGTCGGGATTCGGGGGGATTTGATCATCACTCAAAAGGTGGATGTCCCTGCCGTTCTCTTTCTGTTGCTCCCGAAACCTCTTCTGCCACTCGATGTTGGCTACTCTTCGCTCGAGCGCTGTCTTGTTCACACTGACTTGGTATTTTGCATCCACCTCGTGGGGAACGTCCAAGACCGTGTTGCCAACCTCCGGAGCCTCTTTAGACTAATCGCCGCCGCCAACTCATTGAAGTAGCCAACAAATACCGGCTTGTCCTTGGTCGATGGTGGTCGCGTTATCCAAGCCGTACGCTTCGGTCGACAGCAGGCGAGTGAGTAGACGATCAAAATGGCACGGTGAAGATCTTCCATGGAACTTAAGCCAGCATCTTGTGTTTCAGGACCGCCACCAAAATCCGCTGGAGTTGGAAATCGACGGATGTACTTTTCGTTGTCGCGAGAGTAAACGCGCTCGCCGTCCCAGTCTATTAGAGCAAAGAGGAGGATCTGAATAGCATGAACGAGGACAAATGCTTTGACAGATATCTGCTGCGCCTTGTTCGAAAACTCCCGCAAGTCCACGTGCTTGTTCAGGACCGGGATCAAAGTTGGTCTGGGACAAAGCTTCGCTACACGGTCGACAAAGGACTTGATATCTTGGTCTTCCTCATAGGCTTTCAACACGTCGTTTGGCGTCGATGAGGCATTTTCCTGAACGCCGGGGGCTCTGAAATCTCCGTATACCGGCTCAATGAACTTCCGAAAGTCGAGTTCGTCTCTTTCTGCATCGTCTTTGGTTTTGCAAGCCGATGGAAATGGTAAGTCCTGTCAGGTACGCGATGAACGCGGGCCCACTTTTGAAGTGGGAGCACATCTGGTCCTGACCTGAGGTAATTTTAGGATAGTTTAGGATAATTTAGGATAGCTTAGAGTAGTTTAGAATATTTTAGTATAATTTAGCAGATGTGTGACCTACAGCGGGTCGGTCAGTCACATGGGAAACCGTCAACAATGTCAGAGTTGAAGGTCATGAACAGAAAAGTTGAAAAGTCTAAGCAGGTCTATGGAATCAGGGTCTGAATTTATATGTGAAAAGCAGTCATTCACCCAGGTCGCTGCCTGCTCTGCCTAGCTTTTGTGTTTGCGTTGATGTTGGTGTTTGTCCTGATGATTGGCAGTTACGTGGCCTGTTTGCGAGCTCAATCTCACAAAATGTTGAGACTAGTTGATTGCTTTTGGCGCGCGAGGTTACCTCTTCATTTAGTATAGACATGGCGATTTTGAAATGTATGCTTTCGCAATCGCTGCTGGTTTGGTCGCCGGAGAAGGATTCGGAGGTGCCATCAACGCCGCTTTATTCATACCTGCTAACTCTAGGGCTTACGGGCTCTCTAATCTATCTCAGAGGTCACCCTAATCATAAAATACCTGGGTTTCCGTGGCTTGGACTGACCTGTTTCAGGCGTGCAGCGAGAGTCTGCAGTTTCGTTCTGTTTGGCTAGACATGAAAGTGCAATCAAGACAACAAAGCAAAACGGCTGTTGCTTTCTTTTCTAAGATCATAGTGAATTTGTAAGTGTTGCGTCACAGAATGAAACGTCAAACATCTTTGAAGATCAAGTGGGTATATTCATATGGCAAAGCCAGCTATTTGATCATTGTAACATCCTCCGCCAAACGCTCAGCAAACACTCATGACGCATTAACTATTTGAGTAATTACCACTCAGCACCGGGCAGAGCGATCTCGGTTCCCTTGAAAGAGCCGCTGACCTTTCCGAGCTCGAGAGCGGCGTTGATGACACCTCCGAATCCTTCGCCGGCGATCAAACCAGCAGCGATTGCGAAAGCATACATTTCAAAATGGTTGTTGAACCATTTGCGCCACCACCACGCTGTAATAGAGCCGACTGCGTTATTCGTTAGTTAAAAACTCGTAAAATGATACCAGAATGACTTACAGAGAATGGCATTGGCATATCCGGAGTCGGGGCCGAGAACCCAGGCGACACCAACGGACATCCAGTTGGGGAGCCAATCACGGTACTTCTCGCGGGAACCGACGAGCCAAAAGTGCTTGACGATAGCCTGGACAGCGCAAAGGATACCCATGGCAATGGAGAAGTAGGCGGAGGACTTGGGGATAGGGATGCTGGGCATGGTGACAGCGGTAGCGACAGCTTGCCAAGCGGCGACAGAGGGAGCAGCGAAGGGGCAGATATCAGCGGGGTCATCGCTGGGTCGGTAGACGCAAGGGTAGGCAGACATGAAGAGGACGAAGATACCGGGGGCAAGGAAGACGGAGACGACAGTACCCATGGCCTGGGCGTAGAACTGCAGCTTGGGGGGAGTCTTGAGGAGGAAACCAACTCGGAAGTCGCTGACAAGAGAGTTGGCGACGTCAGCAGTACCGGAAGCAATGTTACCGGCGACAAGGTTGATTCGCTGGGCGTCCTTGATGGCGAAGTGGTTCTTGGTGATACCACCGTAGACAAGCTGGGAAGCCTTGGCGGAAGCAGTGAGAGGAGCACAGTCAGTGACGGCGCCACCATAGATGGACATGAAAGCGAAGATGACACCTAGGATACAGGCGAGGAGAGCAAGACCGGCGTTCATGTGGAACTGGACCTCACTGACGATCATGGCGAGAACGAGAGCAGCGAGAGTACCGGCGACCCAGACCCAAGTAGGGACCTGGTCCTGAGCGGAAGCAAAGTCCTCAACACCACCGTCGGCATCAGCCTTGGCAGCCTGCTTAGCGAACCAAGCGTTGCTGTGGCCGCGAGCCTGGAGTCTGTTGTTGACGGAGCGAGCGGACTCGTGGACGGCGAACTTGATACCATCCCAGACGACCTTTCCGTGGAGGAAGAACTCGATGAGAGAGTAGACCATGAGGACCATGACACCGGGCCAGAGCATCCAGTATCGGGGAGAGGGAACGTAGTCGGGGTCATCGACACCAGTCATGACGCTGAATCGAGTGATGCCTTCCCACTTACCCTCGCCGACGGCGATACCAATGCACTCGCCATAGTGGACGAGAAGAGGACCGATGAGACCCCAGGCGACGACAGTACCGCCCCACCAAGAGACAGCGGCGTTGAGACCGACGAGGATACCGGAGCCGAAGAAGGCGGGGGTGAGCTGGATGTACCAACCCCAGTTCTCAGGCTCAAGAAGACCGCTGGCGGTGTATCCAGACCAGACGTAGAACCAGGTGAAGATGTGCCAGTTGTGAAGAATACCATCGGCATACTGTCCAACACAGATGATGAGCAGAGCAATAATGAAAGCAATACCCAGCGCCTTGATCTTTCGCAGCGCATCAGCCGCACCAGATCCAACAGCGTGCATGGAGCGGATAGTCATAGCAGTAGCAGTAGGCGTAGGGAACACGAGGTTGAGCTCCCTGGCGACGTTGATGATGAAGAATCGTCGGAGGGGCACAGCAGCGAAGAGGCCGAAGAAGGCGCAGACGAAGGTGATGGTGAGGATGCGGCCAAAGTCCTTCTTGGGGTCGTCGGAGAGCAGGTCGAGACGGTACATGGCGGGGAGACCGGCGACGAAGACGCCGGACATGCCGCCGGCGCCGGTGGCAGCGGCCTGGATGATGGAGTTCTCCTGGGGGCCGAATTTGCCGCCGAGGATGGGGACGTGAGGGAGGGACTTTGTGAGCATGAGGATGAAGCCGTAGCCGAAGATGGCGCCGAACATGGTAGCGGGGAAGGTGAAACCAGTCTTGAGGCCTGTAGATCGTTAGTATTATGAAAGTACATTGGTGTTGGTGAGGCTGAGGGTGAAGCATACCGAGATAGACGTTGGAGGCGTTGACGAGCGAACCAAGAATGATACCGACAATGACAGCACGAGCAGTCAGAGGGTTAGGCTCATGCTCAACACCCTTTGCGGGAGGAAAGCTAGAGAACAGATCTGTGATACGATCATCTTCGCTGTCAGCCTCAGACTTGAGGTCCGTGTCGAAATGGGGCTCCTTCTCGTCATATCGAGGCTGCGCGGTCTCATCGTAGCGAGGCTGGAGGGAATCCTCGGGCAAACGCTCGGGGACGACTGTTTCGGCGACCATGATGGGCGATCAGTTGAAGGGGGAAGAAACTTGAACTGCACTGCTGGTACGACTGAATTAAACCTGGGGAGCAGCGATCTTATTTATCTGTCCTGCTACGTCGTACAACAGTTATTCAGTGGTGGCACTTTTGAAACATGCGCCCGATTGAGCAAGTCGCCGCTCCCATCCCATCCCATCTTTGCAAGTCACATCAAATCAAATCAATTCCGCACATCGGGGGACTTTTTGCAAGGTCGCCCAGAAGAGGAAGCGAGACAAACGATCTTTTGACGATTGCCAAATAAAGTAGCACAGATTTGAAGTGGACCCCTTATCTGCGGTATCCGACGAATGGGGATGGGGCGGTTGTACTTGGGAGCTGCCAAAATGGGAGCAGTATTTTATCGTGGTGCTTTGAACTTTTGTGCATGAGGAGAGGAGAGGGTCCACCCCCAGATAGAGAGGGGAGCGGGTGGCACCGAGGGAGAAACGGGCGATACGCGCCACATGTTGATGAGTATGTAGGTGTGCTACAGGGGATGGAGCTTAAGATTTATGGTTGGTTTATGGTTGTTATGGTTATCGGGGGGTTACTCTGCATTAGACTGTGAATGGTCAAGTAGCCTGCCACTGTCTGCCACTCGCAATATCATTGCCTCATTAGGGGCATCTCTCACTGAATCACCTTCTAAATCACCAGACACTTACTTTACCTGACCTACTCACTCTCTCCGCGCCATATAATTCTAGACCACAATCTGAATACCCGCTTCAATTGCTCATACTTCCCAAATCTCCTGATATTTCCCTCCGATAGCGCAGTCCTTTCTGCTCCCCGTATCAATATCTCTCGCAATGCGAATGAATAATAAATCAGTATTGCACCTAATCAGCATCGCGCTAAACCCAATCGGTGGGTGTGCTCCGTGTGCTGGCCAATGGCTCGGGGAACCTTTGTTGTTCTTGGCGCATTTTGCGGGGAGGGGGGACCTTTGTTAGGTTGGAGAAGGGCCTTTTTGTTTGGAGATGCAACAGGGCATCAAGACTGCGGAATGGAATATCGTATCGTATGTAGATAAGCCTAATATGTACATGGAGATCTGCTGTTGGACCGAGGGCCCGTACTCAACTGAACAGCGTCATGGATATTAACAGTTTACGTATTTACTTGACACTGCAAGTGAAACGGCCTCATTTACAGTGCATCGCCTCCCCCGCATTCACTAACTACAGTGTCTATCTCTCTCTAATTCCGCTGTCGAGTGCCGAGGCCATGGTGCCAAGACCAAAGGGACCGCTGCTTGCATTTGCATTTGCATTTTCTGGGATGATCAACCCTTGTCCCGTGCTATCTCGGCCCCATACTCGACTCGCACTGCAGTAATCACCTGGTGTTCCCAAGCCAACATACAGAATGGACTTTTGTCTAGATACTAGCTTGACTATACCCAATTCTACACATCACTCGACCCACCGCGTAACCAACAACGGGGTACCAACAGACGATAAAGATCCACGATCGTGATGCTATCTTGTCTAGCTTGAGAAGAAATGCCTACCCTATTGCCACTGAATTAATTGCAACGTCTGATACCGTCGCATCAATCGGTGTCGCCATTGTCGATCAGTGTGCCTGAAAGATTCTGGAAGATATGAAGATCGTCTTGGTATCTGTGGCCAAGACCGTTATACCCGTAGCCAAGAATGCGGCGACATGCACTATCCGATGCCCAGATTTTTTGACGTTCATGGATGAACCTCAACACCAACTCGCTCGCGATGTTATCAATCGCTCGCCACGCGAGGTTCTATTTTCGTGTTCTAGGTGGATGCGGATCGGAATCCCTGTATTCTTTGTGCTCCATGTCAGATCGCGACTAGATTACAGGTTGATACTGATTGATTGGTGAGGTCTTAGTAATATCTATCACTTCAGATCGTACTTGGACATATCTCGCGATTGATGATATTCTTGAAGTCGCTGTTACCCTGGGCACAATGTAGAAAGCGCGAGTTCTTTTTTTCCGTCGCGTCGTGATTGTAAATATCGCCTTGTATCAAAAAGTGATATTGAACACCAACGATGTGGACTGCAGAATGCCTGCATGATTGCCACTTGGCACTCACCACCATCAAACCAACACCCAGATACCCTAGTAAGTAGCATAAATCGTCAATTCAAGGTTAAAATCTCTATTTTCCAGTTTCTCTCCGACCGAAAGTTACGGAGTACTTCACATGCCAATGCAACCTCCCAACCACCAGTAACCCTCGAACCCTTCCAAACCACAATGGCCACCTAGATAAAACCCATCCCCATATCAGTTGGCCACTATCAAACAAGCATATCACTCAGCTCCGAACCCAACAGTCAGGAAATCTGCCCCGATCCGGGTTTCCGCCGGGGGCTCACCCTGCCTTTACCCCAGCCTGTCAAAGGTTCCCAGGCCTAGGGAGCTTCCACTTCGGGACACACACCCTCGCTTCCCCGTGAATATCGCCCCCACAATCGGGATAGATTACATATGCACGGGAGGCGAGGGGTCCGCTGGTTTGGGATAGCAGAGGGAGATCTTTCAGGCGGATTGTGGCGGGTTTATGAGAATGGCGTTTGAGCCTTGATGAACCGATATCTGCTATGCTGATTCCGGAATGAGATGTTGGGAGTGAGCGCGTGATGGGAGGAGTTGCTGCAGAAGTTCCAGGGGAAGGATGATATGTGAGGGGCGGAAATGTAGGTGGTTGATAATGGATTGCGGCACGGGGGACTATCAAGGTCCTTTTTGAGAGACCTGCCCCAAAGCGTAACCTGTCAGCTTCACTGAATCAGTCATCGGATAGACTCGTGCAGTATCTTGTCAGAAACATCGATCGAAAGTGGTTTACACGATCTCTGGAAAAACTTCACTTCGTCGCTGTTTCGTGACTTGGATAAGCTACCAGATAACATAAACAGTATGAAGATGTCAGCAGCTAATCTCGAATGACATGATATACGACGCTATCAGAACGGCGGTAAGATAAGATATCGACCGTGAATCGTGTTGCGAAACAGGTATTGTGACTGAGCTGACAATCAAGTGCCTGCACACGAACGATTGCTTTGTTGAACTGAACTCAAACAATATTGAACAACCAAAGACATGTTATGAACAGAAGCCTGTTTCGCAACCGCGCAGAAAGAAATTATTGAACGTTCTGATAACCGCCCCAAAACTCATATCTGCTTTCCACCAACATCGTCCCCGAACTAACCTCATGGCTCAATAATCCCAAGACCTGAGAACACAACATCTCTACAACGCTCTAGATACTCTTTCACATCCATCTCCCTATGCCAAGCATCATTATACGCTGCACTCAAACACAGCTCCCCTCGAAACGTCCCAAGAAACAAACCCAGCCCATTTCCGAGCTCTTCACCCGTAACCCAAGGGTCTCTCGCCTCAAACGCCCCCGTCTTCGGCGCCACGATAGCATCAGTACGCCCCATACTCGAGATCGATACAGACGGATGAGCATTTGGTTCCGGCACGGGAAGGGGCCGAGGACCAGAGGGTAGCGCTGGTGTAGCTTGGGAGAACATCGTTGGTGCGAGGACGTAGAATTCCCCGTCTTGCTTGACGGTGAGATAAAAGTCTTTGACGGTTTCAAGAATGGAGAGAAACTCCGCCTTGCGGTTTGGTTTTGTGGAAGATGGGTAGAGATCCATGTCGACGACGAGGCTTTGGCCAGAGACAGAATGGTAGACCGACGCTGGATGTTGAGCTGTATTGAATGGTTTTTGACAGCTCGAGCGCTCGTTGCGTAGGATGTAGTTGATGTATCGAACTTTCTTGGTTGTAGCTGGTTTATCCTGTAGATCTCGTACGACCATAGCAGCTGCAGCATAGAAGACATGTGTCGGCGTAGCTCTAACCATCTTACACGCCGCCAACAACTGCTGTGTTTCCTCTCTGGTGAGAGTGAGAGCCAAGCGCTGATGACGACCTGGCAGTAAGTCACCCTGTCGATAAGGAAGCGCAAGAACTTCCACGCTGGGATCAGAAGCGGCAGCGGCTTTTTGAGCTGCCATCTGCTTAAGCCTTTCCAGTTGAGCCTGATCGAGGGTCTCGGGGATTTGAGCTGCGATTCGATAGGATGGACTCAGATTTGGAGTCTCACTCCCGTTGAGCGTTGGAGGTTCGTAGGAATTGCCCTTGTCGTAGGCTTCTGAGGCGAAGGATATAAAATTGTCGAGCATCATGAGAGTTCCAATGCCGTCGATGATGTCGTGAGTAGAACGGAAGACTAGGTCTCGGCGGATGCTCACGGATCCATCGCCAAAGCGCTCAGCTGGGAAATGTAGAATAAACATGGTAGGGAGTTTCGGAGCAGGAGGGTCCGAGTTAGCCCACTGATTCCCAGTCTGTCCGTTGGAGATATGCACGAGAGTCCTCTCCAGCCAAGCGTCCTTATCTGCCTCTCCCTTCAGCTCCATGTAAGTCTTGATCCACTCTCCTGACTTAGCGCTCTGAGTAACTTGTGATGCAAGTGTAGGGTGAGCGTATCTGAGTGCAAGCCATGCCTTCCTCAAAGCTTCGTCAACTTCAAGTTCAGCATCACCTTGCGACAAGCCTCTGGTGTTATTGATGGAGAGTGAGACATGTCCCGTTACTCTAAAGAACATGCGACCGCTTCCTTCGTAGAGGATAACCATCGTTGAGTAGAATTGTTCGATTTCATCGATATGGCGTTGCCAAACACCGGGTTTGACTTGATGCCAGTTGAAGTTACGAGTCATAGCCATTTTTGTACTTAGAACGAGGTGATACCGAATAAATACTTATTAGTGGATCGACATCAAGATAAACAAAGATTCTTTAGAAATTTCAAGAAGCGCAAACCAGATTGATATATGTAGTCCTCTTAAAGTTGGCGTGGATGAGCAACCTGTTGACTTGTCGGGGTAACGGGCCGTCTTCCGAATTGATGACCTCGACATTTACTGGCCCATCTGGTAAACCAAGGCAAAACTCTGGTTAAACGACTCAACGATCCGAGACTTGTGATGCAAGAAGAAGATGCCGCCTTTATGAAGCCAATAAGCTGATGTCTTGTTAAGATTTTAGATGCTGGTGGGGTTCTGATCGCACAGGTATAAAAGGTAGACTATTGATATTGCTAAATACGGATATTGAATTAAAAACATACTATCTACAGAAGGCTAAATCAATAT
>JABEEJ010000753.1:0-34059 GCA_013363135.1 Fusarium brevicatenulatum
GTGTATAGGGGACAGGGGGGATGGGGGATGGGGGGTGGTGTGCATACAGGGCAGACTAAACCTGAGGCTGATGAGGTTTGTCATTCTGAGATTGATGCTATCCCCGACGAGGTAGGTCAAACACAAATTGGCTTGGGTTCCTCAGTGGTGATTAGGTAGATCGGGATAGGGTGGGATGGGGTGTAAGACATTAAAAGAATACATCTAGAAATGAGAAATGAACTATCAGGGAAGAGGGAAGGGGAAGGGGAAGGGGTGGAAGTGCAAAACAGATGGAGATGGGCTAGATGGGCCATGTATGTATGACCAACTGCCTAACCAACGTGGAGTTGTCATGGGGTTAGATTCAACGTTACGCCCGCAATCACATGTACGTTATCAATCTGAGAATAGTTTCGATTTCCTATACCTCTTCCTTGAAACTATGCACATACAGAATGATGCGGGCGAGCGTGGGTTGTGCTGTGCTGTGACCGTGACCGTGGGTGTATTGTAACGCTGGGGGAGTTTGTGTTACGGCATCTTAATCAAAGCTGATAACCGCGTCTGCCGACCAGAGCTTCGGGTCTCCTCCTCGAGGCCCGCCTGCTTGGTACCTAGGGTGCAACTACCGGCTCAGCGAGACGTGGGTAGTCGTGTGTTGTCGCAGTGTCATGGAGTTATTCGTCAAGGAGTGGCTGTGATGGAGGAGGTTCCTCAGTTACGGAGTCCTTGTCATCATCATCCTCGCCATCTTGGATCCAGTCCATCATGTCAGGGGACTCGGTGCTTTCCTTTGTCTCAGGTGTATGTGTATTCTCAATCTCAACAAACAAAGGGGGCTGTGGTCGACTTGGCTGAGGGAGCTGTACCTCGCATGCTCGGTCATAATGTTGCTCGGCGAACTGCTCTGGGCCAAGTCAGGTTCTCTCCTCTGTAATACCCCTGAAGGCTTTACTCACCACTGATCGTCCAGTAGGTTTCCTCTGGTTGGTCCTCGAAGAGCTCCTTAGAACATCGTAGTCCATCTTTGATCACGACAAGATCCCAAACACGTAAGCTCCTCAGCTGGTCTATCCTCCTCAAAGCCCTGCTTCGAACCCATCTCCTCGCGACCGTTACATCGTACAGCATAAGACCATACTCATACGTCCACTCTGCCACCCATTGGATCTCTTCGAGCTTCATGGCGCGGGCACTGTCGCGGAACGCGTTGTCAAGGCACTCGCGGCTCTGCAGTACGATGCTCAGCATGTTCCGTTGCTCGCTGGGAAAGTCCTGGGGGATCCTGCGGTGCAGATTTGTCCATTTGAGGTCTCGCTGGGTGAGTTCTGTGTTGAGTTCACGTTTGTGGCAATCCTCACAGAGCCAGAGGTAACTAGTGACGACGAGGACTTTTTGACGCGATGGAGGGCAGAGCTCTGTGCAACCTTGAGTGCATCCGACCTTAAAGAGGAGCATGTGCAGACATTGCTCGTACCGAATGATGGCGATACCGCAAGGCATATCGCTGATCAGTGTTACTCGCCGTTCAGTATATGCGTTGTATAGTCAGGGGGGAAGAGAGAAGGATGTGTTGACGAGAGCTTCACGTTTAAGTAGATTTGAAGAGGCAATGAATGTAGAGTTTATGTTGTTGCAAAAGCGTTGAAAAGCACCGCTTTGGCGAGTTCAGCGACGCCAAACGTCCTTTGGCAGTTAAGGAGGGTAAAGTATATGCCTCAGCGGTTGTCATCGTTGAGGGCATGCTCTTTTGGAGCAACACTCTGCCTCTGAAGTCATCACCACCACGTATTTCCGCCTATTTGCCAGTGCCTCAACAGTAAGGCGCACCTGTGTGTCCTGTTCGTGATATTATGTGGGAGCTGTTGAACTCTCAAGTGCATTTGACCGTGAAAGGGGCGAGAGGCAGCGAATAAGCACTCTGGCTTGACAAAGAGACGGCAAAAGCCATTGCTGCCTAGAAGTTAAACGCGTCTGTCACCATGTTAACCGAGTCCTTTTAAACATAGAGACATCGTCGTACAGTAAACTTTGACTCCCATTTTGTTCTTATGACCCGATATGGATCCGATAATAGGGTATCCACGAAAGTAAAGAGAGACGAAAAAAAAAAAACATTCCGAAATGCCAATCTAGGTAGAGTACACCCACTGAAATTCACACCTCAACACCATGCCACAAGCGCCGAGATATTCGGTGCAATGCCCAAGTACACACGGTCATAAAATAAACTCAAACCAAATCGCGCACCCGTTCGGCCCCTTCTAGCATGCCATCTCCCCAGATTACATTGCTATGTTCCCCAGCCTTCCCCTCCCCCTTGTTCTAAGACCCCGCATGCGATGCGAGAGTCAGCTCGGGAAAATACCGCGAAAGCTTCCTAGGATTATGCACGTCTGCCCTCGCTGGCTCTTCGGTATCGGAGATTTGATCGTAATCGTTTAAACTTTGGCCTTGGTTGCCATCCAGCAGCTGGACAGATCGTCTCTTAACTTTGATGTTTCCCTGCGCTGGGGCTGGTTTGTTGCCTTGTTCAATTGGAGGAGTTGTCTGTGCAGGTGGAGGCTGTGCTTGTGGTTGAGGCACAGGTATCGACTCACACACAGGGGCTATCTTTCTGGTCTGACGGCACATATCGGGACTGAGGCTCCTAGGTGGGCCAAAGTTGAGAGTGCTTGTCATCATCTTGCGGTAGCCCTCAAGCTCCTGTTGCTGCCGATCAACTCCCGCAGGACTAGCAACGTCACTTCGGTTCTTCTCATTTGACGTAAGTCCCTTGGCCTGGACAAAGGCACTGGAGCGAACGTGGTGAGGATCACGTTCGTAGTACTTGTCGATTATTGGATGGACCATGACGGTCTGTCTGTGGATTGTCAAGATGGAATTTGTTGGTACGTTGACCCAATTCTCTGCTTCAAGTCAGCCCCCCTTCTTCTTCCATACCTAGAGCAATTTGCATACCTCTCTCAAACGTCAGGGGCTCGCTTGCAACAAGTACAATGTCGGCGCCCCGATCCTTGCGTTCCATCTGGTACTGCTTGTCACTCGCGGATTGTGTTCGTGTTGTCCATTGGGTTCCGGAAGAATAGTACAAGCTGGCCGCCTCGTCCTTCGAACTGCTGATGTACCGAGTGCAGATCACGCTATGACCATCGGTGACAGCAAAGTTGAGCAAACTTCTGGTATCGACATCCTCGTTCTGCAGTATGCTTTCGGGAATCGCATCGGTCATCTCGTTGATTTGCGCGATCGTGCGCTTCATAGCCTCTCGAAGAATAGTCGGACCAAAGCCAGTTTCGGGACAAGCGCTTGGGTCGTGGCCAAGTCGCTCAAGAGTATCGAGGAAGAGGGCAAATGCCCACTCGCTATCTGTCCCGCCTTTGACGCCCAAATACCACTTGTCGGCGAGACGCTCGCCCAGGCGACGCTTGATGTATTTCCATCCACCCAGACCGCCATTGTGCATCCACATCAAACTACCGTGTGTGAAAGGGTGGCAGTTGTCTTCGCTTAGGGAGCCTTCGGTCGTGGCACGAACATGGCCAAAGATTAGGCGGGAGGCGGTCTTTGAAGCGATTCGCTGCAGATTGGTGCAATTCCATGCGGGAATGGTCGATGTGAAAAGGCAAGGCGCTGAGCCAAGCTTGGGGTCGGTGTAGAAGCCTATGCCAAAGCCATCTGCGTTGTTCTGACCTCGTCTCGTATCCTGTAGATGGTTGTATGTGTCAGTTATGATATGACGTTCCTTTGATTGTCGGTCAAAGAAATTGATTGAGGTTGACCCACGAGACGCAACCGAGAATCGAATGATTGTTTGAGAATAGAATGCGTAGGATCGAGAATCAGCTTTGATAGAAGAATCTCGTCACTCCCTTTGTAAACCTGAAAGAGTTACGGTGTCAGTGTTGTGTTCTGCGTGCGACCAAGAAGCCGGCTTCGGAGGTATAGATAAGGGATCTTGATTATAGGGGACTCACCAGAAAACGGCACATGGTTTTACCTTGTGCGCGCAAAGAAATCAATCTGGGACGGAGAAAAATAACAAATAGGTCAAGAGGGAGGACAGGTGCGAGAAAGAATAACAAGAGAGAGGCGCAGGAACAAAAATGTCTGGGGAAAAATAAGGGATTGCGTATTACGGAGACGGGGAGGACAGTGATTGTGAGAGAGTGATTATGGTGAGGGATGACACCATTGGCCTTCCATGGGACTCTCAAGGGTTGCGTTGCTTCTTCCAGTGGATGCCAGGAGTGGCTATCGGTGAACGGGCCATCGGCTTTGGCGGGAGACAAGCCCAGGTTAAAGGTAAGACAAGGCTGAAAGAGAGGGAGGGGGAGAGTAGCCAATGGGGGTGAGTGAAAACAGGGGCACTTTAAAGGATTAAAGGATTTGAGGATTTGACTGACAGAACCAACGTGAGATGGCCACGATACTGCATGGAAGCTATTGGTGCTGATGAGTTGTCATATGCAGTGATATGTACCACACATATGTAGGCAAGTTATGTACCTAAAATACCTGTTCTTATAGCATTGAGTACCTGCAGTAATCACTTATGGCATCATCCACGAGACTGCTTTTATCCTTGCATTAAGAGTTCGAAATTCCGGGGAATGGCCCGCTGATAGTGGAGAATATCACGGCTCTCGTCAGAACTGCCTTCAAGTCCCGTTCAGACCGTGACTCAACAACTCAATTTTTTATTGCCCGTTTTCGCTTGAACTCCAGTTGTGACTCAATTGCTGCTCATCACGTCAACGGCCCCCTGTGAAGCCGTGATTCATTACTTCATTACTTGTCTTGGGTTAAAATGATCACTCAAAAGATATCATATTCAGGGGGAAAAAAAGAAAATCCAATCCTGCAGCCACCGCCAAAAGCGGGAGTCGCCACATCCGCTATCGTTGACCCTTGCAGCTACAGCAGTAGTAGAGCTTTGAGCCACAGTTGACGTCGGCTAGTTGCACTGACGTCTTCCCCAACTGTGGCGCTACCAGCAAAAAATCCATTCTACGCGAGAACATCGCCCATTTACACGCTCCGCGGTTTCGCGACCGCGTCTTTGGCCTATGACATTGGCATGGTCCACTCTCGTCTCGCTTCAACCCCATCCCAGCCCGGCCTTTTGGCTCCTCTGGCAACCAAACTAATTCTGCAATTGGAGCCTCTTCTTTCCACCATAACTATTCAATTTTCGACATGTTCTGATCTTATCTTATGTCTCTGCAAGAATTCGTCTCATCAACTCGTGAACTGTGACCTCTTGGCCCGCATATATCGTCAGACTCGACTCTCCAGCTCAGCCCAGCCCAGCCTCTCGTGGCTTCACCTGGGCATCGTTGCCTACCATGTCCTCCGATGGCCCAGATACTCTTCCAACGCCTGCATCATCGTCACGACCAAAAGGAACACCCTCGATAACACCTCGTCGCTTTAATCGCTTTTGGCAACCAAGACAGTTTCAGACTCAGCCGTTGCCAAAGTTTAGAACTGCTCTTGGGAGCTTGGACGAGTCTGACACTAACCAGCAGCCCATTTCGCCCCAATCGCTTTTTCATAGTGATTCTATTTTACCTTCTTCTCCAAGTGATAGGTTCCAGGATGAGTCTCGGAAGAGAAAGCTCCAGGCCGAGGCTTCAGGTGACGAGGAGGCTGTCTTCAAGAGGCCAACACTGAACTTGGATGATATGCCACCACTTCGGTTCAATACCACAACTACCTCTACCTCAAGCAATACACTTCTCGGTTATGATAATGAAATCCAAATGTCAGAAAGCCAAGTTAGTCTGGAGAGTCTTGATAGCTATAGAAAAGCTACCCTGGTGAGTTTGGCTTGGTCTGGAAATTGCTCACGCGATCTCTACTTACACCACTTCAGAGCAGTTTCTTCAAGACCAGCCGTGGAGTTGCTCAAACGACTAAAAAGTCACCTTTTCTCATCAATACACCCAGCATCTCTGAGGAGCCTCAACCTGTTAACGTATGTTATTGTCTCCAGAGTCCCTGGCGTCACTGACATCATCACTAGGAGCTAGCCAACTACGCACCTAGACCAATCCGAAAGTTCGCCGATAGAGGCGTTGCATCACAACTACTCAACCGAGAGCATGGACTTGGATATTCAACTGGCCAACCATATCTTCACACACCAGCATGCGACCCTCGAGCCGAGACCGCAAGGTTTCACAGCCGCTGCATCGATTCTTATGAATGTCTAACTCCTAGTGGCAGCCGTACTATCCCCTTCTGCCTTACAAGCACTCACAATGCCCCCGTGACGGCTGTCGGTGATGAAGAAGGTTGTGTTAGGTTCTTCGACACTTCTCCAAACGATGATCCCAACGAGGAAAAGGACTTGGGTGTTCACTCGGTTCATGACAATGCCATCTGGGACATGGACTTTTCCCAAGATGATATGCGCCTTGCGACTACAGCTGGTGACGCAGCTCTGGTTATGGATGTCACGACCAAGTCAATTGCTGCTAGACTTGCAGATGGCCATTATAACTCTACTCGGCAGATTGCTTGGCAAAAGGGCCAATCTACTGGCAACGTATTGACAACATCGGACAAAGCTGGTCGAATTCGTCTATGGGATTTGAGGTGTCCTCATTCTCATGTGAGAAGTTTCTCAACACTCGGTAGCAGTGAGACAGGCCGTCGAACCGTCACTATTCGAGATGAGACCATCAGACCATTCCAGGCCTCGACCGTGAATACTCTTGACAACACCCATGAGCGTTCTGCTCATGGTAAAACCTCCCCTGCTTCTGTTACTGCAATCCAATGGCTTCCCGCTGGTCGTGAACATCTTTTGCTCTCCGCTTCCGAAGCCGAGGCTGTTGTCAAGCTCTGGGATCTTCGGTACATCAACCGTCGTCACCAAGAAAAGAGCACCCCTCTCTCAGCCACCACCGTCCCCTCCAACCACGCCTGGCGCTCGTATGGCATCACCTCTCTGTCTCTCAGCAGTGATGCCGCCCGTATGTACGCAGTGTGCAAAGATAACACCATCTACGCTTACTCCATGTCTCATCTCATGCTTGGCCACGCTCCTGAACTCAAAGACCTCGCCACTAAGAGGAGACCAATCGAAGCCCAAGGCCTAGGACCTCTTTATGGTTTCAAGCATGACTCTTTCGCAGCACGAACATTTTTTGTCAAGTGCAGAATGCGACCCAAGAGCCTCTCCCATTCATCTGACCTCCTTGCAGTGGGTAGCTCTGAGTCTTCAGTCGTGCTCTTCCCCACAGACGAGCGATATCTTCGATCTGCTTGTGCCCAGCGCGCTCACCTCCTTGATCCACCTGGATCTGCACCTACGCTCTCCCGCTCATTCTCATCTGCCGCAGGCGCTGAACCCACCTCCTCTACAATCCCCATCTTCCGCAATGGCACAGCTCTTGTGCACGGCCATCAACGTGAAGTTTCAAACGTCAGCTGGAGTTACGATGGCAAATTGGTCAGCGCGTCTGACGATTCCATCGTACGTCAGTGGCAGGAGGATGAAGGTCAGGCTCGGTACCTGAGACAAATCGGAGATTTTGGTGGTGAGCGATACATGGCGGGCTGGGCCGATGTGGGTAGTGACTGGGATGATGAAGATGATGAGTAACGAGTTGATAGCATGTTGCAAAAGCGCGTGGCGTTTCTTTGATATTATACGATACCCTTCAGCCAACATGGGCGTTTCAAACATGTATGTTAGTTAGCAGAGATCTCCACAGAGACTCAAGCACTCAAGCGGGTTCATAAGGGGCATTTACAGATAGCATTCATGAGGAATGACAGTTTAAAAAGGTAGCATCAACGAATTGGAATTACAGTATAATCTTGTTCAAGGATATATCGTTTAGGTATTGCGACGTAAACTAGCTATCTCTGAATCTAGGGTCGTAATCGTTTCTTTGTGGAATGCTGAAAGGCCGTAAATCGGGTATCGAGTACAATCGTGTACGTGTGCTCTAGTATAAAAAATGCAACCGACTCCAGGTATAGACGTGTTTCCCCAATGAGGGTTATCCTGATCCTTCAACTCCTTAAAACGCCGAACAAAATGCAATCGCTGTGTGAAACAATTTTCCCTCTCATGCTTCAATAATCATTACTTCGCGGCCACGCCTAGCAGAGCACAATGCTCCCAGCAGGATAACACCAACGGTCAATACTATCAACCAGTTGAAGAGGCTCATACTATCAAACTTCTTGGCAGCAACTTGAAGGCAGTCTTTCAGCTCGTGCTGGGTCGAGTTTGTTTTGGCTGACGGGCGCATTGGTCGCGGCAAGGTCTTGTCGAATCTCATAGACTTGGACAAGGCTGGACAGAGTTCAATGGCTGCAGCATTATCCTTGGAGAGACCAGGATGGCCGATCGGGAGCTTAATCCCGCTCTCTGGCTCCACTGTCGATGCGGTTGCACTGTAGTTCCAGATCTTCCAGACTAATTTAGTGCCGCTTGGTGTAGATCGCTGGATTCTGTCTCTTGCGATAGAAACACTATCCCTGAGACGAGAGCGAAACGGGTGCAGTTGATCGACCAAGTCAAGTAGTGACGAGGTCGTACTGCCGCCACTTTCCTTACGCGCTGGATCATCACAGACCATGTCGAGCTGCTGAACCAAAAGTGTCATGTTGTCGAAAATGCAAATCGACTCTTGAACGATATCCTGCTTCTCGCGTGCTGTGAGTTGCCCCTCCATGCTAGCGAGTCGTCGCTTAAATTCGCGTTTCAAATCTTCCCCGTCCTCAGGAGTCTGGAAGTGGAAAAATCGGAGAGGCATCGTATGAGTCGCATGGCAGTGAAAGTCGTCTATCGGGATCTCTTCGTCGGACAAGCCACTTGCACGCTTAGTTGGCCTTGATCTCTCTTCACAGGGGAGACGGTTCGGCTGCACTGGCGAAGGTAGCCGGTCCCAAAAGTCGTCTCCAGCTGATTCGAGTGTGGCTCTGATAAAGCGGCCACCAGCAAAGAGTGCCATGAAAAAGATGTAGGAATAAGCCATCAGCACATGAGGCCTATGTTGAACAGTTCTTTTGATGTGCTGTACAAATTCCCCCAATCGACCATTTTCTTCGACAAGCCGTAACTGCTCTTCAACAGTGTCGTTGGACCAGCCCGCCAAATTGGCAAGGTCGGCTTTGAGACGATCTGAACGCATTAATCCCGGAAGATACATTTGTTGGAGCATCGATTGCATCCTGCTACAACTTGACAGCTCGTGAAGATCGGAAGCTGGGAATGCAGTTTCTGCAGAGTTTGGTGGAGTTTCCGGCTCACAAGTCTCGTCGTCCTCCTCAGGCAAATCTACTGGCAAGCCCGACTCGAGTATGTCGCGCCACATCGTCTCAAAGGCCACATAGATAGGTGTAACGTGGAGTAGGCCAGTGATATAAGCAGATGAGTCGGTGGCAAGAGGAGGCAACGCAAGCGGTAGGCGGGCGATAATCAGTTTGTTAAGCTTTGCGTGCACCGATCTTGTAGCGATGGCGACAGACTCGGCTAAGGAGAGGTCATGTTGGCGGTGTTGAGGTTCAGTTTGGGGTTGGGGTTGAGAGTCGGACGTAGGTTGAGGCTGAGGATGTTGTGAGACGTCGGCTTGAAGCGAAGCCATCTCCGTTGGAGTTGACTGGGTTGCTTGGCCACCCTCGGGCCTGTACTTCAAGTAAACGGGAGGATTGGTTTTTATTTGCAGGTCGAAGTTTAGGTTATTGGTGTGCAACGAAGATAGTAGTACTTGGTTGTCAAAAAGGTTGAGGGAGGGACAGAAAATATTCCAAATAAAGAGTGAGGAAGACAAAATGATGAGGACTAGGGTCGAACCGGAAATCGGTTAGGCAAAGTGAATGTAAGGTAGGGTTATGAAGGAGGAAGAAGAGTCGATTTCGGTCTGGCCTGGGTCGAGATGGTAGAGGACCCTGCAAATGGAGATGAAGGAGGCAACATGAACGATATTACAAGCGGAGCAGGAGCAGGAGCAAGAGCAGGTATGATGCCATGCCTTCCTCATGGGAGATTTATTTTTGATGACGGAGGTAATGATTCAGAGCCTCTAAAATTCGAGTCAAGTAATTACCCATTCACCGTTCCTTATGATTCTGAAAAGCTATGCTAAAGGTAGAGCTTAAGCTACCATCCACAGTGAGCTGCTTATCAAGCCACACCACGAATCAATTATCGATTCACGCATGGAAATCAAATCAAGCATGATGCAAAACGCCGCAATCCTCTGATTCCCGCCAACGCCACATCAGGAACAAGGGCACTGTAGATCCCCCTCATGACAAGGGCCCATGACACGGAGTGCTGCTGAAAAAAGAAGCTCCCCCACTTAGAGAAGTGAAGTCATGATCGGATTTTTGGCGTGCCATCGGTAACGGACCCGCTGGAAACAGGGATCTAACGCCAAAACGCTCCGGAGCTCTGGGTCGGACAGGGAAGAATGTTTAACGGAGCTGCTCCGGGCCAGGACAAGCATTCTATCGTTTGAGCATAGAGAACACGAGAATCAAGGCAGATGAGATTTACCAAAGATCTAGTCGATATGAGTTTTGATTCCATTTCAGGGTCTTTCAGCTTCAAAGAAGCAAAAATGTCCACGTATACTATTACGAGTACTGCTGAGCTGTCAATCATTGCAAAAGTAAAGAATTAGACGAAAGCATCAGCCATCACCAGACATGATACGATTTCCCACAGCTTCCATAGCTAAGTGACATCCTTTCACAAGATGCAGTAACTACAATTGGTCATCTCATCTAAGACCCAGGCTGCCTCAAACCCTTCCCCGATCCGAACCCTGGTCCCGAGGCGCATGGTCCCGCCCAAACTTTCGATTCGATCTTCACAGATCATCGTACTTGGCCCAAGATCGAGAGTATAAATGAGAAGTTCAGGGTCCAGAACCACAGGACCCTCAAGACCCTGCACGATCAAGACTTATTTTCTGCAATTTTCTAGATCGGGAAATCTAACATTCTAAGTTGCATCCTTAACTCCATATCTCCATGACTGAACTGTTCATCTAGCCGTATCTTGCGGTTGAAACGCCTTGTATCCTGTGCATAACTTGTCCCTGCTGTCCCGTAACTTGCTGTTGAAAGCAACCCAAACGCCTCAAAATTCCGTAAGCTCATACATGTCGTTATCTTCATGACCCGTACACTCAGACTCCCACCGATCTCTCCAAGTCGTCGTCCTTTTTGGGTTCCTCTCCATCGTCGCTCTCTCGGCTGACCACAATAAATGAAACAAAAACAACTGCAGCACCAACCCAATAGGTAAAACTCGAGTATTGTTGATATTGTAAAATCTCGCCAATCAAAGACAAGGGTATTGTGAGAGATAGGCCAACTGTCACCACAAGGGGTGTCGTCATCAGTAGAGCGAGGGCCCATGAAATATCGCTGATGAAGGAAGACACCGCATTGAACTGATCGTGTGTTAGTTTTCTGATAACGCGGCAAACCCACAGAAACTTACAATAATGATACCCCAAAGTGTGCTGCTGGGAGGTAGTTCAAACTGCTCGCGATTAGCTCACAGCCACATCACGATAGGGAACAAAACTCACCGGTTCCAAGCCCGTCCAATGCAAGATGAAGAAGATGGGCCACAGGAGAACCACGTTGAAGACACCAACAAGTCCGAAGAACATCTGCATATCGACCTTGTCCTCGTTTGGAACCTTGCGCTTCATCACAGTCACATAAAGACCATAAATCACAGCACTCAGAAGTGCCATAGAATCTCCCACCGCGATTTGCGTAGGTGACTTGTGCGGGAACGACCCTCTATCCTCATCGCTTTTGCCGGACAAATCTACAGTCGAGATAAGAATCACTCCTGCTAGAGAAGCTCCCACACCCAAGATCTTGGCTGTCGAGAACCGCTCGATTCCGAATAGGGAACAGAAGATAAGAGTCCAGACACTACTCGTGGATGTCAGGATGGTAACGCTCGCGACGCTTGTGTATTCGAGACAGGCTGACGCAAAGTAGTTCGCTGAGAACCACAGCATGCAGAACTCGAAGCTCAAAACAGCAGTCTCCTTGAACGTCAGCTTCTCTTCGGAGGTTGCGGTTTCGGTGCTTCCGTATCCTTGCGATATCAAGCGCTCGGTTGCCTGTTCGTCCTCGGTTTGATAGAGTGATTTCGTATTTATTCTGCCATGCTTGTAGTCGGACCATAGTTGCGTCGCATCGTGTCGCATTCCACTGATTCCATGCTTCCGTAGGTATTTGAGGAACTTGGGTATTAAGGAGATTGCGAATATCGAGGTGTTGAGGTAAACGATGAAGAAGGGCTTGTTGTAGGTTTGATCAGAGAACATGTACTAAAACGGATGTTAGCTTGAGCATGAAGGTTACCGTCTTGATGCTCCTACACTGGCGATGAAATTGTATAATGTCCATAGGAACACTGTCAGCAATAACAGCGCAAAGCCAAGGGTTCTTCTCGCAACACCGCCCAAGCCCAGTTTCGCCCTCAGCCCAGCTGGTGATCTTGATCTCGACTCGAGTAGCGGGCTCGAAGGTACTGCCACATCGTTCTCGTCTTGTACATGCTGTCGCTCTTGCGAAAGCGATCCCTCATCTGATAAAGTCGACATAGCCGGTGCCATCTCTTATCTCCAATGCGAAATCAGTTTCCCCGGATGCGCAACTGTGCGCGTCTCGGCCCGAGTCGCGATAAGCGAAGATGTTGGTGATGTCAGCGCAAGCGACCACTGCGACTTTGAGGGTATTTCGATGGTTGTGTTTTGAAATGTGGGAGGGAGATAATATTAATATGGTCGCGGATGTCGGACGGTTATTGGATTCCAGGGTCTCGAGCACGCAATTAATCGAAGCGGGGATCTTGGTGACACTTTGGGGTAATCATTCGCAAGTTTGAGATAAGGGTTCTATTTTCGAGCCGGTATCGGGGGTGGTCTATTCCCACCAGTGAAACCTATTCTGATGTCACTTGTATTGACATCACATAGAATTGACTCTAATAAGTCAGATCTTTTTTAGTTTTTTTTAATCTTATATAATGGTTTGGATAACGACGTTAAGCTAATGCATCAAAGATATTGGTCTCTAATAGAGTGTGTGACATGCTCAAGATGTACCAAACTGGTGAACGCAAATAGGGTAGTATTTGTACACTGAATTAAGCATTCAAGTATGAATGCGAAAGGTTCGACGGCCTAAACGATCCTTCAACAAACGAAAAGTACCAAGCTCTTTGCTAGGTAGGTAGTAGCTGTAGTAAAGTACCTATATAGTGGATGCGATATCTTTGTGAAGGAATATATAGGGTAATTTGAAAGGAACCAGCAACAGTACTAGCAACACGTAGACATATTGACCAAAGTTCGAAGGCCAATGATAGGAGTAGATTTAAAACATATAATGCTGTGATATCAAACTTAATGATTTGGTATATCTTCATTCAAGCATCATTCCTACTTGCCTAAGCGTGGTGACAGGGCGGTGATGCAGCAAACACCGAGGACATTTCGACATACCTTAACCTGACGGATATATATTGTTTCTCCCTCCTTCATTTCGGAAGGACCAATCAAGAAGCCTCGTCTTAGACTTCGGATTGGATGTTTGCTACCTATGAAACTGCATGTATCCGTTGTGCTTACCCAAATACATCCAAGCTCCTGGCTGGACTTCTCGGGATGTGAGTGAATCGATCTGGGCCTCCCAGTCATTTTCAACACTGTCAAGCTGCGCCAACAACTTACTTCCAAAGTTATCCAATTAAAGTCTTATATTCTACTACACATATGCCCGTAGTTCGGTTTAATGCATACTCTCTGCCTACCTATTTCTTTGACTCATTATTGAACTTTGTTGATTTGCGCTCAAACCCTCGCCCGAGTTGAAAGAACATTTTCTGCCTGCTCCTAAAGCATTCAAAGCGCAAGAACTCTAATACAATGGCTAAGTATAAAGGAACCCCGACGAAGAAAGAAAGTTCAACTTCGACTCGATGCCGGCCATATATCACACGCCACATATCTCATGGTGCCCCTCGATTGAACAGAGTCAAAAGAACCTCCGTGCTCTGTGTGCCGAAAGGAGACGGGATCCTGAGCTTTTCAGTTGACGAAAATCGCATGAACAGAATATGTCCTCCCTGGCGCCATTTCGAACTCCTAGGCGGACGCAAAAGGATGGCCAACGACACCAATGGCATTGACTTCGGGAATGAGAGAGCTAAGGACGCTCTCCGAATAGTCTTGGACATTGTCCACGGCAAAGAGGTGGTAAACTATGAAGATTTCAGCCCTCGCCTTCTATTCTACATTCTCGAAGTTCATGCCTGGTTGGGGCATTCGAAAGTCACTTACAGCAGCTATATGGATCCAACAATGGTCGGAACTCAAGGAGCACCATCCTCTCCGTTCTTCGACAAGGACGCCATCTCAAGGGGTATCTTTGATATGGCAAGAAAGGCTAAGTACTTGTACCGGGTAAAAGACTGGCTCCTTCTGGCTGCCGTAGCCAAAAAGCTAAGACTTCAAGACGTTATGCAATTGATACTCGACAACTTATGCCTTTTCTGCAGAGCTGATAGGAGGGAGTTGCCCGAAGAGGTAAGGGATTGCATCGAGGATAGGGACTGGGCCAGGATACAGGACCTCGGACTTATTGGTAAGTGATGTTTCTTCTGTTGTATCATGAATGTTGAGCTGATTGTGCAACAGACAATGCATTGCTGAACAAGCGTGAGTTTTATGTCGACAAAATCATCAAGGGGCTACGTCTTCTTTCCCACCAAGTCCTCTACATGGAGGGAGGCATTCTTCCCACCGGAAATATCTTCAATACCTATCAAGACTATAGAGTTGCAGCATGTTCGTACTGTCGATCGGTTTCTTCTGAGGAATTTCAACGGGAACTCATCTCAGCGCGGTTGTGGCCGCTGTGCGCCGAGACTTACCAAGAGCGCATCATCGATCTACTTCACGCAATTAGGGATATGGAAGAAAGGACCCTTGTTGGAAAAAGCTGCAACCAGTTAACCCACCTCTACGATCACTTACGAAAGATGTGCACCGAACCGGAGCGTTAGGAAGATAGTGGTCGGTGAACTGGGTGGTGAGTTGCCGGATGGTAAGGCGGGAAGGAAAAGATCAAATTGACGAAAAGCCATAAATTTGGAGTTGCTAGTTCGTAGCCTTTGCTAATTGATCGGTCATCGAGGCCAGCTTATGACGAGAACACCATGGCCTGGGGCTCCATACCCTTACCTTCAGCCAAAACTCCCGCTTTTCTCAATATGGATACCGTGTTCTGAACAACCTCAGCCTGGACACCCTCAGTCTTGGTAGGGAATCGGACAGTCTTGAGCCACTCTCGGGCGTCAGGCTCCGTGTATCCGAGGCTGCTTGAGATGTACGCGACAGCTTCCTCTTGATTGTCATTGAAGTGCTTGATACCCTGATCCAGCTTTCCAAAAAGGTCCTTGACACGGGCATCTAGACCATTCTGGGTGAGCTTCGTAGAAGCAACGATCTTCCAGCTGCTCCAGGGAGTGTAAATCTCGCCAACGCGGCGAATCTCACCAGAGTCGTAGAACTTCTTGGAGGTGAAATGCTCCCACATGAAGAAGTCGGCCTCGCCGCTGTTGACGGCATTTCGAAGATTCTCAAAGTTATTGAGAACAACTGTATCGGAGAAGGGCTTCTCTGCAGCGCCAGGGGTCAACCAGCCTTGCTGATCGGCCAGGACAAAGCCCATCACGTAACTTCCTGAGCCAATGCGTGAAACACCGATCTTGCCGCCCTTGAGGGAGTCAACAGAGGTGATCTCAGGTCGCTTTGCACCAGTAGAGATAGCCCAGCCTGTATACGTTAGTGACTATATCATCGTGATGACGAACAAGAACTAACAAAGAGGTGTCTCGACATATGTGCCAACGAGACGATATCCGCCATCACCCTCAACACCCTCCTTGCCTAGACCCGCAATCCAGCCCTCAGTCAAACCAACAGCTACATCAATCTCACCAGCTCGAATAGCAGTGACCATGTGGCCGGTGCCTGAAGGGAAGGGAATCAGCTCCGCATCAAGACCAAAGTGCTTCTGAGCAAAATAGAGGGGAGTTGAAAAGTGCTCTGGCACGTAGCCAATACGAAGAGGAGAAGACATGACTGAGATGTTTGATCTATGAGTTTTGAAGAGCCTAGTTTGACCGTAACAGACTATTGTATTTCGGGTGTCGTTGATTCTTAAAAGAGAGAGACCGGGTCCGGAGAGACGGATCATACGGGTGCGGGGTTTGATATACATACGGCCCCGCAACGGCAGTTGACGGTCCTGCGAAATAGACTTTCTAGGTACCTATGCATCGCGGCATCTGCCATTATACAAGCGGCATAATTCATGATACCTTCCGACAAAATATCGATATCCATCTTAGATGTGACGTTTACAACTTTGTTGGGCCCTGACTTTTCTTGGTGCTTGTGTGTAACAGCTCAGTGCATAAGGAAGAGCATTAAAATCAATGCACAATACGGAGCCAATTCCGCCCTGGAAACAAATTGTGTAACAAGAAGAATCCGATATGAATACGCGTACCAGCACGGGTCCACGCCTAAGCCACGTAACAAAAGCAGCCCTACAGAGGCTCAGCGACCGAGAACAAGGGGTCGTCGGTGGCTTTCTAACCCCTGAAATCTCTGAAGCTGTCAGCCAAGAAGCTAAATCTGGGGGGGATCTGATACTTGAAATAGCCTAGTCAAATTTCAAGTTAGCTCAGCCTCCCTTGATTATTCTGACGTCTTCTCAAAATTCCCTTTCTTTTAAAACCAATCTCAGCCATCTTTGGCCTCTTCCAGGCCAGATGGCATTGTTTTGAGTCGTTCCTTAACCTTTCCTGTCACCATGGCACCTCAGTATCATCCTGTTTCTAGCGACGATGTGGAGTTGGAGTCTCATCTGGATGTGCCTCTGCTTGATCTCGAACCGCTAGAAGATGATGCAGTAAGCGATAACGAAAGCCTTCATTCTCATTCAGAACCGATTCCGAGTTATCGATTCTCGCGATGGGGCGTCCATTCACCGAAAAGAATTGTCATTTTGATCGCTGTCATCAAATTTGCTGTTGTTTTGAGCGGGATGTTGTTGCTTTTGCCGACTGTGCGTTTGATTGAGGATATGTTTTGCCATATACACTACCAGGATACCTCTACAGACATCATTGATGAGATGAAGTGCAAGGTTGATGAGGTTCAATCTCAGCTTGGATACTTGTATGGTTGGAACAGTCTCATCACCTCTATTGTTGGTGAGTAGTGCCCCGAGCGGATAACCTGTCCAATGTTTAGTGTCTAATACTTCTCAGGTCTTGTCGTGGCCTTTCCTTATGGAATGATGTCTGATAAGCTTGGCCGTAAACCTACCGTGATGTTGGCATGGTCCGGCATTGCTGTATGCTTTCTTTTCGCTCCCTTTAGCATGAAGGCATTTCAAGGCGAGCTTCGAGAAAAGCCCTATCTTTTGATCATGGGAGGTTTCTTTCAAATATTCGGCGGTGGCATTCCGGTAATGTTTTCCACCCTCTATTCGATCGCAGCCGATGTCAGTTCGGAGGAAGACAAGTAAGTGGACAGAATATCATTTTCTGAGGGCATATGCTAATATCACTTCCAGAGCCAAGCATTTCTTGTGGCTTACATTTGGTGCGACTTTGGGAGGTATTTCAGGGCCTATCATTGCAGGCATTCTAATGAACAAGTATGGCCCTTGGGTTCCTGTTTACTTGGTCTTTGCCACTGTTCCCATCATCATTGGCATCCTCTGTCTGCTTCCCGAAACCTTGACTATCAACCTCAAGCACCAGAAAGCCCAGGCGGGCAAAAACGCACCAACCACATTCAAGGGGCATATTTCACATGCTATCAAAGATCTCAAGCATTCAGTTAGCATGCTCAAGGACCCAAGTGTTCTCATGATCATGGTGACATTCTTCGTGACGAATGCACGGTTTACGGCTTACACGACAACCCTGGGCCAATATATCAGCAAGCATTTCAAGTGGAAGATGGCTGAAGTGAGCTTGATTCTGTCTCCTTTGGGAATTCTCAATCTCATCATCCTCGCTGGGTTGCCCAAGGTATCGGAGATTCTGGTATCCCCTCGATTTCGAATGTCGGCATTTGGCAAAGATCTATTCTTGACGCGAATCTCTACCGGAATACTCGCCTTTGCAGCCTTTTGGCAAGGTATCAGTCACAATGCTGTCATGTTCCTTTTTGGTCTCTTTATTGGGACGTTTGGCGCGGCCGACAGTCCTCTGGCTCGCGCAACAGTTACACACTACGTGCTACCTGAGTATACTGCTCGACTGTATGCCTTGATAGGTATGATTGAGGTGATAGGGTCATTTATTGGAGGACCAGTCTTGGCTTGGTTCTTTGACCAGGGTCTGAAGAGAAAAGGAATCTGGATTGGACTGCCTTGGTTTTACATCTCGTTCCTCTGTGGTCTGTCTTGGATTGCGCTTTTCTTTGTCAAGCCACCGAAGAAGCGCTCAAGAGAAGATCCAACAGACAGCGATGGCTACGAAGAAGATGATTATATGCCGGATGATCCATTGCGGCTTCAGTAATTGAAGGTTGGAGGAACGACAAGCAACAATCTGAGTATGTCAATTTTAAGAAACATATTCATCTGCCATCTAAACTGAAAGATACCCAAGTAGAATACTTTTATTTTGTTACTGCTATACAATACTTGGTGCCGCTGTAGTTTGTGAGGAATAATACTCTTCCGATATACGGATACATTGGATCTATCTAGTCGCGATATGCTTATCAGTTACCTTCCGAATGAGGCCATGCCAAGGGACTTTTGTAAGTCGGCCAGCAAATGGTAAATGTCAGCCGAAGTCGCAAAGGAAAACGTCCCAACAAGGATTTTGATCCGTCTCCTCATTTTAACGGACTCTATTCGTCCGAGATGCTCATTATTTTGCAGCGTGCTGACCGATGCTGCCAAAAGTCGAGTCTCGAATGCGGCACGACCTTTTTCGCCATAGGAATGTTAGCTTGGCCAAGTTACAAAACTGCATCAAAAGTCGTTCTAGATTATCTGTAGTGGTTGCAGAGTAACCATAATTGGGTACGACTTATAGGATCTGTGCAGTTGGAGCTGATGCATGCATGAGCAGGGTACTACCACGCCATCGGGTCCACGGGTATAAGGTCTCAGGGACGTCAACTCCATTCATATTCCCCTTGGCTTGCAACATTCTGCATCCCAAGAGGCCAAGAAGCACTCAAGCTTGGCCTTCTTCTTGGACTGCAGGCGCTTTTTGGGGACAGTTTCAGTCGTTATGGACGGTTACAACTCCACGGCCTGTGGCGATAGCCTCTTTGGGCCCAGCGTTTGGACTGAGGGTTGTCGCGGTGGATTTGATTTCACCTGTGAGTACACGAGAGAACTTGGCGTGAGCAATTGACTAACTGTGTCCCAGTATCTTTTCAAGAGAGTATCCTTAGCATCCTTCCATCTGCTATCTTTCTTGCAATTTCCGGCCCACGAGCCTTCTACCTCTTTAGAAGTCCAGACAAGACCAAGCGTCACGCGACATATACACCAAAGCTGGTAAGAGCATTCTTCATTGTCTCTCTGTCTTTTTCTTCTTCTCCGTTTTTCAATTTTGGCTAAGCAAAATACTCAGATCACTTCCGCTATATATGCTGTCTTACAAGTGGTTTTGTTGGCTTTGGTTCCATCCGCTAAGAAGCTCAATACTCGCTTCTCACTAGCAGCGGCCATTCTCAATCTCTTAGCAGCTTTCGCCATTCTTTTGTTGGCTCATGTCGAACATGTCAAGTCTGTTCGTCCATCATTCATACTCACTGCATATTTGTCTGTCTCGCTTCTCTTCGACGCCGCTCGACTTCGCACAGAATGGCTCATGTCACTGAACATTGCGTATGCCGCAACTCTTTCAACCTCGACAATCTTTAAATTGGCGTTGCTTGTACTGGAGACAATCGAAAAACGCAGGATTCTAATTTCAACTGAAAAGCCAATTTCAAAAGAGAGCACAAGTGGCCCCTTTAGCCGTGGGTTCTTCGTTTGGTTGAACTCACTGCTCATCTCTGGCTGGGCTACTGTTCTGACAAACAATGACCTGCCCACCATCTACGAGAAGCTATCGTCAGAGAAGCTCGCAGTTCGTTTCGGAAAATCATGGAAGAAAGGTATGATAGCACAACAAGATCAGATGACCATTTCTGATGCGGGATTGTAGCCACTTCGAAGAGCAAGAAACCTTCTCTATTCCTGACAACTGTGACCGTTTTGAGATGGGAGCTTCTTGGTATAGTACCACCTCGTATTGGAATGATCGCCTTGAGCATCTCTCAGCCCTTTCTTGTCAGCAACGCATTGCGATTTCTCACGATGCCCGAGTCCGACTCGACACTGAACTTAGGTTATGGTCTAATAGGTGCATTCGCCTTCGTTTTTATCGGCTCTGCGGTATGGTCAATCAAGCGACGGAAACAACCCAAGCTAACATTATATAGCTACTCACAGCTTGGTACGAGCATCTGACATTCAGAGCTGGCGCGATGGTCAGAGGGGGGCTTATGACCTTGGTTTACAGCAAGATGATGAAACTCCCTACCGACGACCTAGGCGAGTCTTCAGCTGTCACACTCATGGGAAATGATGTGGAAACCCTGATTGAGAAACTCCACATGCTCTTGGTTGAATCCTGGGCAAACACTCTCACAGTTGGTATTGCTATGTACCTGCTGGCAGCACAGCTTGGTGCTGTTTGTGTTGCTCCTATTGTCACAGCAATCAGTGGGTAATTCTATCTTCTCGACCAATTAGTTCTAACTGTGTAGTCTCCCTCCTCCTTACTGGTTCTATTGGAAAGATGATGGTCGCTCGCCAGATCAAATATCAGAAGGCCACTCAGGACCGTATCAATCTTACTTCTGAGGTTCTCGGCTCAATGAAACCAGTCAAGATGCTTGGACTGTCGGAAAGATTCAGCAGCCTCATTTCTCAGAAACGAGATGAAGAGATCAAAGCCAGTAAACATTACCGCGTGATCAATGTTTATCTGAACTGTATCAGTGAGTAGCTCTGGTCTAGCAGATATTCTCTTTGCTCACCCTTTTAGCCAATTGCAATGTAGGGATGACTGAAGCGATCACTTTCGGCGCGTATGCCCTTGCAGCAAAGTTCGGAAACGGTGAACCATTCTCTGCAGCCCAGGCTATCACAGCATTGTCTATCTTGGGTGTCATGATGGACCCTCTATCGCATCTTCTTGGAAGTATCCCAGGATCTTTTTCGGTTTTTGGATGCTTCAGAAGAATGGAAGATTTTCTCAATTTGGAAGAGAGAATTGACCGCCGTCAAGTTGATGGCCGCACCAAAAATACTTCTAGGTCATCTGCAGAGAGCTCGCAACCCTTCCAAGAAACTATCGAGGCGACTCCATTGAAAGCCATTCCGGTCGGAGCTGATGGAACTCGAATCGTCATAGAGGATGGTAACTTTCACTGGGGCGAGAAGGCCGTTCTTCAAGACATCAACACAACTTTCCCCAGTCACAAGAATGGATCAGTTACCATGCTTGTCGGTCCAGTCGGTTCCGGTAAATCGAGTCTGCTGAAGGCTATTCTGGGCGAAACAACGTCTTCTATGGGCAATGTGTCTCTGAATACATCAGAAGTTGCATTTTGCGACCAGACTCCCTGGGTCATGAATGCGACCATCCGCGCCAATATCATCGCAGAATCCAAGGGATACGACAGTGCCTGGTTTGAGACAGTCATCAATGCCTGCGACCTGACCATTGACTTGGGGCGGCTTCCTGAGGGAGACCTTACCCAGGTTGGCGAGCAAGGAGTCAAGTTGAGCGGTGGACAGAAGCAACGAATTGCCATAGCTCGTGCCCTATACTCTCGGAAGCCTGTGGCCATCTTTGATGATATGTTTAGTGGACTCGACAAGGTGACTGAGCAGATCATCTTTACTCGTGTCTTCGGAAAGGATGGTCTTCTTCGAAAGAACGGTACTACTGTTATATTGGCAACGCATGCAGGTACGTTGTTATTGATGAAATATGCTTCGGTCTTTTGACGTCCGTCTAGTGAATAGGCTCCCCGAGTCTGACTTTGTTGTCGTCCTCGAAAAGGGCGGGAGACTTGTTGAGCAAGGAACTTACCAGGAGCTGCGATCCGGAAATGGTTATATCCATGAACTTGATATTTCGAGCCACGACGATCACGATGACCAGCCATCTAACGAGACCAAACCTGCAGAGGAGAGTGACAAGACTGATGACAAGGACGCGGTCGAAGATGAACCGAGCGAAGTGCCGAGTGATCGAAGCGTGTTTATGTATTACTTCAACGCTAACGGAATACACAACATGCTCACCCAGATATTTCTTATCGCCAGTGCAGGGGTTATCACATCCTTTCGATGTAAGTTTTCTATTCGGAAAGTCTACACACTACTAACCTGTGTTAGATGTTTGGGTTACTTGGTGGGGTGATGGAAAAGGTCGTGACAGCAGAGATATTGGCTACTGGCTCAGCATATATACCGTCCTATCTGCTTTCGAGGGCATTCTTATTACGCTTGCCATTGCGTGGGTTAAACTGACTCTGAAAACGAGACCTTTGCTGACAGGAACTCAGGATGTTCCTTTTGGTTTGCGCACCCGTCAGTGGAAAACTGCTTCATTCACGACTATTGAACGCTGCTATGGGCGCTCCTCTATCATTCCTTCACAACAGCGCGGCGGGATCTTTGATCAACAGGTTCAGTCAAGATTTGCGCCATGTTGACATTATTCTTCCTATGGCGTTTTCCATCTTCCTCTTCGGTGAGATATATCTATACATCAGGGTTGATGTCGGCTAATATTCGTTATAGAGGTTGCCGCATGCTTTGGTGCTGCTGGTCTTGCTATGGCAGCTGTCAGCTGGTTTGCCATCTCGATTCCATTTGTGATCATTGTGCTTGTCCTCATCCAGCGTTTCTATGTCCGAACATCCAAACAGCTCCGTCTTCTGGAGTAAGATAAGCATAATCTTGGTTGGTTGAAATGTGCTGACTCACAGTTTAGAATCGAACATAAGGCGCCGCTGTTCTCACATTTCCTTGAGACCATCGACGGACTCGCCACAATTCGAGCCTTTGGTTGGATTCAGCCGTATACCGACAAGGCTCTGAGTCGAATTGATGATGCCCAGAAGCCAGCGTATCTTCTCAACTGTATTCAACGATGGCTGACTCTGGTTCTCGATATGGTGGTAGCATTCTTGACGATAATTCTTGTTGTTTTTGCTGTAACCCTCCGTGAGAAGATTGACCCCTCGCTATTGGGTATCGCACTTGTCAACATGATGCGACTTGGTACCAACATGAAGGGCATCATTTTGAATTGGTCCCTCCTTGAGACATCATTGGGCGCCATTGCGCGTATTCGCATGTTCTGTTCTTCTGCGCCAAACGAGCAAAAGCCAAACGAAGACAATGAACCAGGGGAATTGTGGCCTAGTCAAGGTAGCCTTGAAGTCAAGAATCTGGATGTTCAGTATGAGTAAGTGAGATCTAAACCAACAAAAGCTTTGTCCAATGCGTTGACTCTATAGGCAAACTACTGAGCCTGTCCTACGTGGCCTTTCGTTCAGCATCAAACCCGGACAAAAGCTTGGTCTTTGCGGTCGAAGTGGGAGTGGGAAGAGTTCTTTCGTCCAAGCCCTTCTTCGCATGGCAGAGATTGTCAATGGCCAGATTACTCTTGATGGGCAAGATATTTCGACAGTACCCAGATATTTGATCCGCCAGCGTTTAAGCTGTCTGACGCAGGATCCATTTGTCTTTGGCGATACCATCCGGGCCAATCTTGACCCATGCAATACGGCGTCAGATAATGAGATCAGAAGCGCCCTCGAGCGGGTTGGTATATGGTCCGTTATCGAAGCCAAGATCGATGACAATAAGGATCCTCTTGATGAGAAGATGGACGAGAACTTTTTGTCTCACGGTCAGCGCCAGCTTTTCTGTCTTGCAAGAGCGTTGTTGAAGAGAAGTTCACTGCTCATTCTTGATGAGCCGACAAGCAGGTAAGTCATTTCATCAGACCTTGTTCGTTTCTTGTTTCTGACACTGTTTGTAGCGTCGATACACAAACAGATGCAAGGATGCAAGAGGTCATCCGTACCGAGTTCTCGGATTGCACGATTATCATGATCGCCCATCGCATTGATACACTGCTCGATTTTGACAAAGTTGCCGTGTTGGACAAGGGTTCTTTGGTTGAGTTTGGAGCCCCTCAAGAGTTACTGAAGAATGAGGCTGGTGCATTTGCCAGATTGTATCGGGCGAATAAGGGGAGGAAGACTTAGGAGCAGTGAATGTGTGACGCGTTTGGGGGCGGATTGTTTTCCCCTGTAGCACTTCGGTCCTACTTCAGAGCTTGCTATGTTTATCAACAATATTTCGCGCCAGTGATTCTACTGGCTAAAGACAAACGATAACTGAATCTCTGTCATGGATATGCACCAGGTGAATCACGGCCTCTACTGAAGAGAAAAGCAGAGCAGTATAAGTTCATTCCCTGCCACCCATTCTGCCCTTCACTCCTCTATCGAACCACCAACTCAACTTCTCAGCTACAATCACTAAATCGGCTATAAAAATGTGCCAAGGGGTCATCTTTTGGGCACGGTGCCCCGTCTGCCGCGTTCGACATGAAATATCGCGAGCATACCGCCCCATGTGCGAAGAAGCCGAGAACACAGACCTATGTACCTACGGTGCTTGTGTTTTAGGAGTCGACTGGGTGTTCCGGCAAATCAATTCAACTGGATGGGGCTGGGATCGATATTGCAGAGAGTGTAGGCCTCGGCGTAGACGCATCTCACGTCTAAACAGGAGGCTCGACAGGACTGGAAGAGGGGTGAGGGTCCATAGAGTTATCTATGCGCCACCTGGGTTGAGCAGGCAGAGCAACGAGGATCTGGAGATGATGCTGGAAGAGCAGTGAGATACTATCCGATCGATATGGTAGAGTGGCTTGTTCCAGACAGGGTTGGTCAGGGGTTAGTTTGGATATTGGCAACTGACAACATCAAAATATGACATGTCTGTTACAAATTTCAATTCACAAATTATATGATGGTTTTGCTATAGACTTACGCGTATCATGACATTATGTTCTGGTATTATTTGTTCTTATCTTTCTTTTCGTGATAGATCATAGGGCGTCTCAAATCCTGTTCCTAGGTAAGCTGTTACGGTTCTTTGTCTATACAATCGGTTGTGAGTCACGGACTCCTCGTAGCGCATACGAACAAAGGATTTATTCGAATTATGAGACAGAATTGTTCCGCTGGTTTTAGAACATTCACTCTCCTGGAATACTGAATATGGAGCTGCTCCCTCTCCAGTCAATGACTGTTGCTACTGCTATATATATTCATCCTCAAAGCCATTCTCCTTTCAACCCTTTCACACTACAAATCTCAATCAACAATTGATAAAAGAAACAACTCAAACTTTTTATCAATTCTTTCATCAACCCTGTCATCAAACACAATCAACAATCATGTGCTCAATCAAGATCTGGTGTCGCAAGTGCACCGTCTGCCAGCACGTCGATGAGATCGAATACTCAAACCATCAGGATGGCTGTGGATCCTGCACTGTAGTTCGCACTACTCTGCCGGAGCAGTCTCTCCAAGATGCAAACGAGAACTACCGCTGTCGAGGCTGTCGGTCCAGACAAGCCTACGAGTGTCAGCAACTCAACAACAAGTATGGGTATTCAAGGTAAGCAAGTTTTCTAATAGAAATTCAGGGTAGGAAAGTAGGTCATGTGATGAGATTGCCTTTTGGTGTATCATCACGGACATAGTATCACTCTAATACAGTATCACAAGTTGCCTTTGAACACTGCTAATTCCACCATCGTGCAGTGACTGAGAATAACTCTAGAGATCTCCAGTGACTCACAGGCCAAATACAACCCTGATTCACTGTCACCTAGTGCAAACAGATTCATCATGGCCGCGCGTCAAGGCCATTTGTTCTCTTAATGACCTCCCCATCTCGTCCCTTTTCCAATCTTATAAATACATCTTTATCTCCTATTCCCTTTTCCTCTCTTATAGACAACTCATGCCCTCAGTTTCGCTTTTTTAATAGATATAATCAACCTGTCTATCCCTCGCGAAATCTCTCCTTCGGATCTTCCAATCTACCTACCTATAAACCAACATGTGCCAGACGCTCGTCTTGTACAGAACCTGCGCGCATTGTGATGGACAATTTCGCCTCTAGGAGACGGCGAAGTTGCTACCAGATTGTGATGACTGCGGTACTTTCGGACGAGGTGCTTGCAACGACGGTGTTACTCTGGCGCTAGAGCCTCATGCCGATGACCCTTTTCGCACGTTCGTCTGCGATGACTGCGGGTTTTATAGACGACGTCACCAAGCAATGCTCTGGTTCTTGCGCATGAGGTCGTGGCCTTAGTTGAGAAGTTGCGGCGGAATTGGTAACTCTGGAGTTTGCATGGTTGACTCCAAATCAATTCGTGTTAAAGAATCGCGACCAAGCAAATATTTTCATATGCGAACATCTCAACACTCAACAAGATAAGGGCTGTGCCCGAGAGCATCTCAAAACTAGTTCTCATAGACGACCGACTGATTGGATGCTTTGGATAACCTTGCACCTACATAAGGTAAGACAAAGCAACTGGCATGTTTCTCACATGCTGATAGCTGACCGTTTACTCCATTCAGGGGGGTTTTCGCCTCCATTGAAATGACACCTAGATCACAAGAATTTGGTCAAGAACTTATATCCTAAGACGGAATAATTCAGCTGTCGCAGTGAGACAGAGGTTCTATTGTCACTTGAGGGATTGGTTGGGTCTGTCAATTCAACGAGCAGGACTGGCTATGGGTAGAGGCATACGAAATAGAACACTACCATAGAAATAGGGCCCTTTTCGTTGTCCTACATCGGGGCTTCTAATACATTGTTCTTTTGAGAATGAACCAGTATCAATAGTTCCTGAGCCTATATTCCTTCTACTTAGTATATCTATCCTTATGCAAAACAAGCCATAGACCATATCGTCGTACAATGTGACTTATATATGTCGGGGTTAATGGAGCTCTATTCTTTGAAACGACCATAGACCTTCATGATTGTTGCCACTTCCGTGATCCGACAAGTAGACAATGGCCCAAGTTAGTAGTAAGACGGTTCTATCCTTGCATCTTCTTTCAGATGATTTCGAGTTACACAGCCAGTCCAGTCAACCTCGTCGGTTTCTGTCAATTGCCTGATCTTCAGGAGATCTATTGAATCCTGACCAAAATTTATCGTTCGAGTCTTTTTGAGTGAACTGTTGGCCAACGTTGTTTTGTGTCTGATCTTCCTGACTCGTTGCATATTATCATTTTCTTGAGGGGCCATGAGGACCAACTTTGTCTACCACATCTCGTTCAGGAGTAATATACTAGTGCGTGTAGTACAGTTAAAGACTGTATCCTAACGAGGTGAAGTTAGCCTGCTCGTAATCTGCGCCTAAAGTATTGCATGAACCGTACTACTCTCTAGGCAGCATGCAGGACGTCGCGCCAGAGAAAGGGCAAAAGCAGTGTGCAGTAATTCATAAGTTCTATGTGATTTCCAACAATTATATGATGGCAATGCTATTCAAAACACGGATCAACGCCTTCAATGATTAATATACAGCTGGCTATCTGCCAGTCATGAAGCAACTCCCTAGCAGCAATGTTTCCCCTTCCGTCCAAGTATTTTTTCCTTCTCTTACTCCTCATGACTACCACGCATTATCGTAACATGTAAGAGAGATCCGGCAGATCTCGAAGAATATTCGCGACGATCTCTTCGTCTTTGGAGGACTCAGCGACTGCTTTTGGTCGTGGAGGGACAGGTAGTGATACCGGCCGGGGCTTTTTCGGAGAGGCCATGTCTTTGAATGTGTCAACGGGCGTAGGAGCTTGTAGTTGTTGGCTTGCAGACATCCAATGTTCCTTTGGCCTAACTGGCTTGTTGGAATCATCGAGCAAACCTAAGCCCCATGAATCCCATGCATTGACCTTGTTTGCTTGCTCGATTGGCGTTTTGGCCTTGTTTGATATCAGGTTTGCGGATGCAAGACTTGCCAAGGGCGAACGAGGTGTTCCCATATCAAGTGTTGTGGATCTTGAATGGTTGGGAATCAAGCTCTTCACAGGGGAAGCGGACAAATCAACAGTAGTCGATCGAGAGTGGCTCGAAGCTATGCCTTGCAGCGCTGAAAGGTTCCAGGGGTCAGTGGGTGATTGAGTGTGGTTAGGTGCAGAGCTTTGAGTAGGTAAAGGCAGAGTATCCGTATACGGTCGGCTGTTGGTCACTATTGCGGCTTGCGGTGCACTCTGATCTATGTCATCCAGCGGACTTTGAGCTGTAATTGAGGGCTGACTGGTATGATCTTTGATGCCATTCGAGCTGGAATCCACAATCGCATCCATGGAAGTAAACCCGCCGTTTGTTTCAGCTGTGGGTGATGAAACCATGTCGCCCCAGTCATCATCATCGTCATCTTCGCCCCAGCCTGCGTTTGTTGGGGGTTGTGCTAGAGGAGATGTCGGTGCTTGCGATACCGATACTGGTCGATTTGTCGATAGAAACGAAGGAGGATTGAGTGGAGACTGTGGTTCCGAGATCGTAGGTGACGCTGGGAAATGTAGAGGTTGAGTTATAGAGATGGGTCGGTTTGTAGGTTTCAATGGTATAGGCTTGATAGGAGAAGGGGGCTCCTCGGTGATAGATGGCCTTGGGGGAGATGCCAAAGGAGGCGGTTTTGTCATTGACACGGGGGATGTTTTCGTGGCCTCAACGGGCGACGTTTCAACTGATGACCTCGGCTCACTTGTGGTCGAAGTGCGAGGCACAGAAGAGGGTGCAGCGGCAGTCGGCGAAGGAATGGGATTGCTACCCCATCCAAACGCTGCAGCTGTAGGCGACGCGACGGTTCCTTTGGAAGCTGCTGAAGCATGTCTCGAATGATTCTTCCTCGCCAAGAGTTCAGAGATTGAGATCTCGGTGGATGGCGCCGATGAATCCCAGTTGAAAATCTTTGCACCAGCTGCACCACCTCTTCGGCCCAGAACAACACGGCCCGTGATTGAGTCTTCCTCCATCCATCGCCTGACAATTCTGATTGCCTGGTCACGCACCTGGGAGTTTCCCCAGCCGACGCGAACATAGTTTTCATCGTCTCCCAAGTTATGCTTCCGCATCGAACCAGGTCTCGACATGAGATACCATGCTTTGCGCTCCGAGATGGAAGTGAAGCTATCGTCGATAATGACATCAGGAATCGGCTCCGGGGATGGGAAGCTCGATTCGACTGACGGAAAGATATTATCAAGCTTTGTCATGTCAATTGAGAATGGTTCCGAGGGTGGTTTTGGTGGCGCTGGTGCTGTTTCTTTGAGTGTCGCTTCATGGGTTGCCGTGTCAGTTGTTGCTGCTGTTGGCTGTTCTTTGGAAACTTCAACTTCAGGTTGTTTAGCCTCGTCTTGTTGTGCCTCCTTCATTGGTGATTCGAAATCCGACCATGAGTCTAAGTCTGTCTGCCCTTGGTCTTCGTCCTTGGGTGACTCTGCAATTCCATTCTCCATCGCATTCTCGTCTTGATCTAGGGTTTCTTCAGACACGATCTCGACTTTCGCGTCTGGCTCTGGTTGAAGTTTCAACTCCTCTTCCACTTCCACTTCAATCTCCTCTTCTAGTCCGAGTTCAAGTGTCTCATTTGAGTCTTCCTTCAATTTTTCCTCCTCCTCGCCCTTCGCCTTTAATTCCTCTTCAATCCCATCTGGTTCGTCAAACTTCATGTCAATCGTAACATCCTGCATCGAAGCATTGTCCGACACCTTCCGCATTGATGGATCAATAGGTGAAGCACTATGGCTGCTTTTTGCCATATCATCGTACATCTCCACCAACTCAGAAACCTTATTGGAAGATTGTCGCAAAGCAGGCGGTCTTGTTCCACGCTGCAAAGCTGGTCTAGGTACTCCACTCGGTGAATCCGGTCGACCTTCATTTTCGATCGGTAAAGGACTTAGGCTCCTGTTCGAAAGCGCCGGGTCTGGTTGCTGCCAGATATTTGCTGCGTTCTCTTTAAGTGACCGCGCAGGTGATGGTGTCCTCGTCGCAACACGCCCTAAACTCGGTCGCAGTCCTTCACCAAGACTAATCGCTGAATCTCCGTTATCCTCCTTTCGTAATCGTGCCGTATCAAACGTTGGCGAGCGTCCCCATGGATCCGGAGCCGGCGATGGTAACCTCGAACCAGCTGGACTACCCCCTATAGGGCGCAAACCAGGACTTCTGCCCCAGCGCGGGCTGTTGTCTTTACCCGCCTCGGCCCACCCGCCCCATGCATCATCATCTTCGTTCCATGGTGTATGAGCAGGCGAAACGCGCTGTGAGCTGCCCGAGTGGTCTGCAGTGAAGTGCGCATGTGGCGGCGGCGCGGGAAGGTCTATCTTCGGTGGCTCGTCGTTAGTCCAAGGGGAACCCCAGGGATCCTCCATGCTGGGCGAGCGCACATGTCGCGCTGCCGATGACAGGAGAATAAAAAGAGAGAATTAATGCGAGCGAGTGATGTTATTGTGATTGAATTATCATTGCGCGCGGTCGAAGGAATGTGCTGAGGTAGCTTAGAAGCTTAGAGTTCCGAGGCGCAAGAGGCGAGCTTTCGTAATCGCCTTCAAAATGGAGGCAATGGAAAAGAGGGTTCAATGATTGAGCGCCACGAACAGGATATATACAGATACAGTTTGACTCGTGGCTTAGAACCGGCACGAGGCGCTGAACTTGACGAGATGTAGAATAAATCGTCAAGTTGTTTTGGTTTGGAGGAATGAGGAACAGTTCCAGAAACACGTCCACTATTATTCGTGGATCCTGACGGGAATCTTCAGGGGCGCGCGGTCCCCCCAGGTCTCTAATTTGGCCCCGCAAGCTTCCGTCATCGCCATCAGGAGCTCAGACAGAAATGAGACTCTTATTGCTTTGAATTTCCAAGACAGTCACCAACTTTAACACAATGCAGGAATTGTTACTAAATTGGTAATCTTTTCACCAACTCGAATAGTATGAGGGTATCTACTCCATGTCTATCGCATGCAATGTCAGATACCTCGACATCGTCCTGATGCTTTGCTGTAAAAATTGTACATCAACCTCCTTTTTCAATCCCAATCAATTCCGTGAAGCAATCCCAAGCAGACCTGTCACTCCGACGCTAATATTCAGCCAAAAATTTATCATGTCGTTCCAATTCTCCCAGTCAATATTCATGAGGCAATCTCATGTCCACTCTTCAGCGCCCACTCCTTAGAGCGCCCTTTACCGATCTTCTCTGCCACCAACTCTACGGTATTCTTCACCTCAGTGCGAGACACGTCGTCCCGAAATTGGTGGTAGAGAAAGTCGATAATTCCAACCTTGGACAAAGCTTTGTTGCTCAAAATAGCTCTCTTCACGTCATCAAGTAGCTCAGACTTGACGAGCTTTGGTGGATCACCACCGGTGTTGCCGTTACTGCCTGTCAAAGCTGAAAACGCATTGGCAGGCGTAGGAGGAGGGGGCATCTTGCTGCTACCATCAGAGGCCGCTGTGGTTTTCGTAGGTTTGAGCGTCTTGTTCTTGACTTCAGGTTCCCAATATTCCGTTGAGAATGGATCAATGCCCCAGGTTTGCTGAAGCCCATCTGAGAATTTGTCAGTAGTTGCTCATTTCACTTGGGTCCAATTGAGACTTACCGTGCATGAACTCCATCCTGTGGTCGTAGATAACCTGATTCGCCACGGTGCCTCCATTCTCAAAACATATCCCGGTGCTGTCTGGCTCAATGGTATTTGCGAAGATTCGTCGAGATAAACCAGCATCTTCCGAATCATCCAGAAACTCATCCATGTCATCTTCATCGTCCATCTCCTCTTCATCATCGTCAACATCGAGATCCTCTCCTTCTTCTTCCTCCTGCCACTCGGCTTCCGAATCATAGTCGTAGTCAAGGGGTAGTCGTCTTGCTGTTGGCGTTCGGGCTAGCTGGCTCATGTTGAGCCTTCCAAGCACGAATGGCTTGAAAGTCACAGTTCCATAGTAAGGGGGGCGCACGTCTTGTGAAAACGAAATCACCTTCATGGGCACCTTGGAAAGCTTCTGACGGGTGTCTCGCATGATCTTGTCAACATGCTCAGGCCCCGCGTTTTCTGCCTTTTCTGTCTCTCTGAAGACTTGCTCCATGATGTGCTTAACTGGATGATGGAGTACGCCTCGCTTTTGAGGCTTGCTTGGCAAACAAAAGAGTCGAGCTGGGTCGAACCGAGAAGGGTCCAACTCTCCAGCTCGTTGACCGCCAATACATTCATCTAGGATCTTAGATTTAACCTCGCGTGTTTCGGTGTCCATCTCAGGCCCAATATGGGCAATTCGTGTGTTATCCTTAATGAAAAAAGGCTTAAATATTTTCTCATATTCGGTCTTTGGTAGGTTGTTCGCAGGTTTTGCTGGGCTGGGGTCTCCTGGCGTGGCATTTTTAGGTTGAGTAATGTCGCCAGTCTTCTTAGGAGTGCTCGGGACCTTGAAAAAGGAGCCGAGTGTTCGTTGCTGCCGAGCCTTCTTTTCCTCTTCCTCTTCCTTTCGCTTCTTCTCGTCGTCCTTGCGTTTCTTTTCCTCTTCCCTTTGACGTCGTTTCTCTTCACGCTCTTTAGCTTTGGCTGCCTTCTCAGCTTCCGCATTAGCTTTCTCAGCTGCTCGGATAGCTGCTTTCTGTTCACGTTCTTCTTTGAGTCGAGCATTCTCTTTCTCCTTTTCTGCCTTCTGCCTGGCACTTTCCTTTTCCTTCTCGGCCCTTTCAGCAGGTGTCAATTTCTTTCTCTTTACCAGAGTGGTAGCAGGTTTCGATGCCGAATTGATAGTCTTCTGTGTGATTTGTGTCTTGACTGATGTTTGAGGAGACGGAGACAGGCGGGGAGGAGTGCTTGTACCAGGATCACTCAGTTCTGATGAAGCTGGCGATGGGGCTCTTTCCCCAGATAAAGCGGAAGACAATGCTGCAGGCGATTAATATTTATCACAACTGATGCGTTTCCCAGACTTACCAAATTCTCCACTTGGTTGATCGGAAGCCAGAGGCGGCAACTTGATGTCTTCTGCAGTATCTATCCCATCATTATTTCCCATGAACTCATCGTGACTTCTCTTACGGCCAGTAGCCTCAGATTCTTGAATGTTCGGTGAAAGTTCGTAGAGGGGCATGGTGCTTTATTGCGAGCTGATCTGCTCGATTTCGATTCGCTCAAAGCGAATAGGTTGTCGTGTCGTGCGAAATATGAAGGTGACGATCAGTAACGATCTTTGAGAAAGGTAGTTGTTAGGTATCGTGAGTAGGCAGAGATCATGCGATTAAAGATCAATTAAAAAGAATTAAAGGAAAGGCACAATCATTCCGTATGATAAAGCTTTGTTTGGAGCCTGAGGTTGTTTGGAAAGATGTGAATAATCTCTTGGGTAGGTGCACGAGATCCGCAGGTGGCATGAAGCAACCAAGTTGAAAGGGAAGCCCTCCTCCCCAAAGGAGATCAAAGTTAATGGAAAGCGCGACCCAACGCGTCGATTTGGCGCCTTAATCTTTAAGTGGGCAATTAACAAACGCGCTGGAAGGTGTGACAGGGAAGGCGCGGCTAAGCCTCGGCTAGATTGGTTTCCAGGGTCTCTGTGGCTGTGCCCCGCGTGGCAGCCTGAACGCCTCAAGCGCTTGCGGCTAACCTGGTATTTCAACGATCGACATGCCCATTTCGACAAATTGCCATCCACACCTAACATGGGGATCCCCAGTGATATCATTAAGGGGGCCCGATCTCGTAACAGCAACCGAGAATAAACGATTGGTGCCGCTAAGGGACCAGAGTAAAACGACCAGATAACCAAGTGGGCGGCAACGTCACTGGAGCCCTGACATATATAATAGGTATGATT
>JABEEJ010000754.1:0-12455 GCA_013363135.1 Fusarium brevicatenulatum
TTTATAGACTTAAGTTATAGCTATTTTTCCTAACTTATAAGTCAGGGGGTTAGACTTAAATTAAGTTAAATGACTTAAATTGTTGCGACCGTTGACTCACTCACATTATCCATTCATACAACTTCAACATCACAACCACCAACTTCATTATATTCAACTCACAAACAGCACAACGAAAATGCCTCCTCGAATCCCTACCGAAGACGACTTCTCCCCTCTATCAAGCACCCTCCCTCACACTCTTCACTTCCCCTCACCACCAGAATCAACCACCACATTCCTCATTCTCTTCCACGGTCTAGGCGACCACGATGTTCCCTTCGCCTCTTTCGCCAAGAACCTCAATCTTCCCGGCGTTCTCGCTATTTCAGTGCGCGGTACATCTGTTCTGCCAGCTGCGCTTCTCGGTGGTGACAGGCCGGGATATCATTGGGGTGATGATCTCACTGTTGATCCCAGCACGGGAGACATTGCGGATGATTCTGGTTTCGAGAAGGCTCGGAATCTGATCATGGATAAGTTAATCGGGGAGACCCTTATCGAGAAGTGCGGGTGGGAGATGAGAGATATCATTTTCTTTGGGTTTGGGCAGGGTGGCTCACTCGCTCTTGGTCTCGCAGCCTCTTTGAACAAGACCCCTCGGGTCACTGATGTTTCCGAGGGTGCGAGCACTTCGCCAGGTAACAAGAAGTTCAAAGGTGCTATATCTCTCGGTGGACCTTTACCGCAATCTATGGTGTCTACAGTCACGAATCGCAGCAAGAGCAGCACAAGCGTGCTGGTATGTCAACTTGACGACGACGCTGTCGATGCTGTGAAGCGAGAGTTTGACGATGTCAAGGTCGTCCAGTGGAAGAGACGTGAGGTGAGCATGCCAATGAACAGAGATGAGGTGTTGCCTTTGATGCAGTTCTTTGCGGATAAGCTCAAGAATGAATGGTAGTTCATTTCACGGATCGTTTAAGATAACAGTGTGCTCACAAGGGGTATCATTATATTCATATCCAATCCCAACATCGTGGCTCAAGAGTAGCCTGGCCTTTCGTCCCGACAGCCTGTTTGGAACATCTCAGCTAGTATATCCCACTTCGCAGACTGCGCATCGCTTGTAGCTCTGGCAACACTGCGTAAGCCGCCACAAACAAAACGCAAGTGTCTATCATAATCGGATTTAATCTCCTTGAGCACAGTCATAAACGGCTTGCCCATCTTCAAGGTCCTCGATCTATCCCTCTCCCCATCGTCCTCTTCATCACTACTATCGACGTACTTGGACTTTAATCCAGGTGTTCCGGGCGTAGGCGAAAGGTTTCTGGTCGAGAGTCGAGAAAATTGCTGCATCCGCTCTGTCTCTTTTGTCATGTTGGCAGTTTGTGCTTGCTCTAGTCTGATGGCCAGGTCGAGCAAGTCGAGGAAGCATTCTCTGATCGGTGTCAATCTGCTCCCAAGACATGCCTCATCAACAACCTGTTTCAAGAATGCAGCATGAACTCTCATCATGGCATCGACATCGTGAGCCTCTTGCATGTCCTGCCTCATCTTAGCGCAGTTAGGTGCCAAGACCAGCGTCGCAAGATAAGTCTGCAGAGTAGTGCAGAACCACAGGAGGTTATTCCGTAGTGAATAATAAAGAGCACGTTCGTCCCAGTTATCATGATCGATCCAGTAATTCTCGAGGATCTTGCGCTTATGTAGAACATACAAGGCTCTCTTCAATTGCAGGAGAAGAGTAAATATGGCATCATACTGGGTGTTGCTGTCTTCAGATAGAATCATGCGAATCGGCCATGCCACTCGATAGTTGACTTTTGTACTCGGAAGAACTGACTTGACAGAGTCGCGAGCCTTGAGGAGTGGCACCTTTAGCCCCGTAGGACTGATATATATGGATATTCTCGTCATGTCGACAAGAGTTGTGAATGCCTCTTGTGCCACACTCGTCAGGCTATAGCGGTTGTTCCAGTTAGGATCCAGCGCATCTAGTTTTCCGAACAGGCTGCTAGTCCACGCTTCTGTTGCGGCACCATCAGACATGAAATACAGCCGCTCCATAGCTTCGAGAGCAGACCAGAGTCCGCACTCTTCAAACAGCGTGTTTCTCAGCGTGGTAGAGGATGTGTTGTATTTGGTCTGGATCCATGCATCAAAAGCAGCGTCGAAAAGCTCTGAGAACGGCGCAAGCTCAAGTCCTTTAGGACAAAGCGTATCATAGTGTAGTGGAGGCTCCTGAATCGTCCATTCCGAGCCTGGCGAGATCCAGCGGCCTAATCGCTTCAAGATGACGATGTTTTTGCCAGCATTGAAGATCTTGGCAGCTGCTGGCTGGAGGAAATTAGGGGCATGCAACTTCCCATCGGCCGTCCTACGCAGCCTGAATTGTTCGCGCCAGATCTTGCTAGGTGATACTTGGCTTGGGACCTGTGATACAAAGAAGATCTTGTCACCGGGAATAAGTTTGCCCTCTTCCATCCAGAGCCGAATTGGGCGTAGGTAAACATTGAAGCACTCGACAAAAATGCGTGCCAGGAACTCGTAAACGTCTAGCTTTCCGGATAGCTGCGCCATGCTTGCATCGTCAAAAAGAAGTTCAAGATACCGAAAGGTACCTTGATTGGGCACGTTCTGTATCTGAGCGATGATATTTGAAAGAGAATACAATGGCTCAAGCGATGTTGCCAACTCTCCCTTGATCGACAATAAGCTGACAACCACATTGTTCTCAGGCGCAACAAGCCGTGACTCTATACCCGTTGACTTTCTATCCAGATCGTCGAGCCGCTTAGCCACAGTGTCCTGGAGAACCTGAATATGCGATGCTCGTTGTGGTTTGCTGACGAAGTCTCGCAGAATACCCAATTGTCGTCCCGCTTCAGAGAAATAGCTCAGAAGGGCTTTGTGAGTATCCCATTTCAGATGGCCCATCTGAAATGCTGGGTTGACGGTGCCATTGGGTCCAAAGAGTGTCGTATCGAGTCCTTGCAGCATGAACAAAACTTCTCGAACGATCTGGAATTCCGTTACAGGGACTTTTCTAGCATGGCCAGATGCATCTGTGGGCTTTTCTGTCCGCCATCCTTGCGCTCCTCGAATCTCGTGCAGTTTCGTCGTATCCTCAGGGCTGATGATCAGATCTTCGGCTGTTCGTCCAAGAGGGGCCTCAGATGGTTCGGTACTAGCTTCTGATTCACCCTTGGAGTCATCTTCGTAAAGTTCATCATCTGAACTGTCGGTGTATTTTATTGTCTTCCAAATCGCAGGGTCGTCTTCCCATCCATCTTCCTTGGCAATATCCTCCCAACGCAGTTCGAGCTCTGAATCGCTTGGTCCCGTTTTCAGCGCATCTAGGTCGCTCAGTTTTGAGTAATATGTCGGTTGATCTGAGAGTTCTAGTATCAGGTATAGAACTTCGGGGTGGAAATTCGAGTGTACTTGTTGGAGCTGCTCCCGGCGCTCGATGAGCGCATCAGCAAGTGCATCTCGGCCATTGACGCGGAATCGCTCTTCCAGACCGTCCAGCTGGTGTTCGACTTCGAATTGATTCGTTCGCAGGTATGGATGCGACTTTAGTCTTTGCAAAGCAGCGTCACGCTGGGCCTTGAATCGAGGGTTTGTCTGAAATCATGAATACATATCCCAAAGATGTGATGAAGAGGCCATACCTCGGCTGATGAGCTAGTAATAGCCTCAACGAGCTCTCCGGTGAGAGCACCCAGCCTTGCAGCAAATGCCATGGTCGTCTCTCATGTCTTGCGCATTATCATGTTAAATGGCTGTTGTATCATGACTGGTAACGAATTATTTGGCGGGGGTTTCAGTGGTTGATGGCGCGTCAGTCGCGTCAACAGGGTCCAAGCTCCACTACAACGATAGCTCTTATCAGCGCTGATTGGCTTAGCTGTCGTGACATCAGCTTCAATTACCTACCTACCTATTTGAAACCCCTTTCACATACTTGGAGCTTGAAACGATTCCAGAGACAATTTGCTCTAGAGCGATAAGTTACTCTCTTTTGTCGCTATAGCTATACATTATTTTTTCCACTCATGGATGTTTGAGCCTCGTCCCCTTCTTTTTTGGCGTTGTAGTAACCCTGGTTCATCTGGCGATATCCTGTCGAGCACAACATGACGGTTGCGCGGCCAGTTCGGGCGTTGATCGCCGGCGGATGCATTCTCTGGTGTTTCTTTCTATGGCAGATATTTGCTCCATCATGGTCGTTAAGAGGTCCCGGTGATCGCTACTCCAATTTTGAGCGGGATCCCATGCTGGATCGTAAGTCGCAAAGAGCATCAACGTTAACTGTCGCTAACTGATATAACAGCTACCGATGAACCAGAAGGAGTGTTACATCGTACGAGTCCGAGATATGCCCACGATGCGAAAAACACGGAGCGCATCGATGCGACGCTATTAGCGCTTGTGCGGAACGAGGAGGTGGATGCCATGGTCATGTCGATGAGGGATCTCGAAAGGACGTGGAACTCCAAGTTTAACTACCCCTGGACGTTTTTCAACGATAAGCCTTTCACCGAAGAATTCAAGAGGAAGACGAGAGCAGCTACCAAGGCAAAATGCAACTACGGTAGGTCCTTGTCTAGGAAGAGGAGAGAGAAGACAGGGGGATATGCTGATACTACAACCAGAAATCATCCCCAAGGAACATTGGGACATGCCCTCTTGGATCGACCAAGAGCTCTTCCAAGAATCCGCCAAGATCCTCGAAAAGAACGGCGTTCAATATGCAAGCAAGATATCATACCACCAAATGTGTCGATGGAACAGCGGTCTCTTCTACAAGCATCCAGCCCTGAAGGATATTCGCTACTACTGGCGTGTCGAGCCTAACGTGCACTTCTTCTGCGATGTTGACTACGATGTCTTCCGCTACATGCACGATAACAACAAGACATATGGCTTCACCATCAACCTCTATGACGATCCCAAAACCCTACCTTCGTTGTGGCCCGAGACAGTCAAGTTTCTCGCTGAGCACCCTAATGCAATCCACGAGAACAGCGCCGTAGCTTGGGTCACCGATGATGTTCGTCGGCCTTCCACAAATAGAAAGGCTCAGGGATATTCGACGTGCCATTTCTGGAGTAATTTTGAGATTGCGGATATGTCATTTTGGAGGAGCAAAACTTATGAGGACTACTTCAACCACCTCGATCATGCGGGCGGATTCTTCTATGAGCGATGGGGTGATGCTCCAGTCCATAGTATTGCCCTCGGTCTGTTTGAAGACCAGAGCAAGATTCACTGGTTCGTATTCAACTTTTCTTCCACATACAGGAGACTAACAAAATGTGTCAGGTTCCGTGATATTGGTTATCAACACATCCCCTTCTTCAACTGTCCCAACTCACCAAAGTGTAAGGGCTGTGTAACTGGCCGTCTCACTGATGGTGAGGCCTGGCTACATCGAGAAGACTGTCGACCCAACTGGTTTAAGTACGCTGGTATGGGCTAACAAGTTTTGTCTCGTATAACATTTTGACAATATTTGATGCATAGAAAGGGGTACAGAGTTTTTATTTCTGGCAATTTTGATAACGATTTGGCGCTGGTGGGAAGCTATTAATGTTCAAGCAAGCTGCAAGGGGGTATCATGATGGACAATATCTTGTCTGTACGAATTGGAAAACGCCTTTGATGATGATGTATCTATTAGATTCGTGAATAAACAACGACGCTATCTCGCTTGAGCTTGTTCTTGATCTTGATGTTGATCTTGAAAGTCATGGGTATAATGGATAGATGTCTACAAAGCTCCGTAGACCGTCACCACGCCTGATGTTCCACCAACGCAGAACTGATCTCCCCAACCATCCTCCCTCCACGCCATACAACTCACAACATTACTCCTCGTCTTCTCCTTTCCATCCCGGCCAACAGCCTTCTTCTTTGGTTCAAACCCTTCTGGCCCCCAAGGAACCGTCACCTTAGCCGCCAACTTTCCCGTCAACAAATCCCAAACCCATATCCTTCCATGTCCGTTGGGTGCAGGCTCACCGGCCATGGCATCGCCAACCACTACGTACTTCTCTTTGCCGCCCAGCAGCGCCTGCAGCTTGACATCTTCGTTCTTCCATCCTGGGTCGGTGTATGCGCGGAGACAGGAGCCATTGTCGCGGTCCATCAGTCGGAGTTTGTTGTCGAGACTCCCGACCAACATGGTGCGTCCATCGCGGGTGAGACTGAGACTCGTAACGGGTGCGCCTATCACATCGGTTGTGACTTTTCCCATGCGGATATCGTAGCTGCGTACACGGCCATCGACGCTCCCTGCGAGGACTTCGGGGCCACGGACGACGAGACATGTCACGGCATCGTTGGCATCATCGAGAACCTGTACAGGCTTGAAGCTGTTGCTCTTCGTGTCCCACAATCTCACCGTAGTGTCGAAGCCTGCGCTGGCAATAATAGAATCACCTTCTCCCGCAAAGCTCACACAATTAATACGAGCCGTGTGGCCATGGACGTTACCGCCAAATCGCTTAGTTGTAACAGCAGTGCTCACGTCCCAAAGGAACACGCTGCGATCACCACCAGCCGACACAAACCGTTGATTATCGGCAGCGACAGAGAGGCTCAAGACTTCATAGCCGTGAGCAGCATAAGTCTGAATCAGTCGACCCTGAGGAACAACGCTGTGACGATCACCAGGACCAGATGTGCTGGGAAATGGGTTGTAGAGGCGGATAGATCGGTCCGCTGAACCGGTGAGGATGTAGGTGCCTGGAGAGGCGGAGTATGCAAGGGCATGGACCGGGCCTTTCAGTGCGTATGTGTTAGTGTAAGCGACAGCGCGGCATATGCCTTGAAATTGCTACCAGTTGGTGGGATATGACATGACATGATATGATATGATATGATGGGGTAGATACGCCACGCCTGAAGCCAAGAGAAAAAGATATGGGGGAACTAACCATTGGCGCCCAAGAGATGAGCAGATGGCTTATCTGGAAACCCCATTGCAAAGATATTGATAATTATTGATATTGTCAAGTAAAGAGTGAGATGAGAGAAGCTCTGACGTTTCTGCGGCAGATGCATGTTTCCAGTGCATTACCTAATCAGGCTAGCTGCATATCTCTACCTACTAATGCAACACGACGATTCTGGATGGACGTTGAAGTTACATACTGTAAGGGAAATCGGGCAAATTATACGGATAGCCACACTCCCCCTCCCCTTCAATCCTCGACCGCCGTTACCTACCAATCTGCTGTACATATGTTACATGTATGTACGAAAAAAAAAGGTCACTGCAGTGTAACCATAGGCCACCTTGCTTGCAGATGCAGAATTTCATGATGATGTACATGGAGAACATGCGAGGTTATTTGGGCACAATAAGTACCTCATATGCCGAGAGGCAAAGCGATCTGTGGTACACGTATGTACGTGTCATGTCGGCTTCTTTTGGCAGTAGACGAGATAGGAAGCTGGTGTTGATGAGGTACGTAGATGAGGCTACGTCGGTCAAGCCAGCAAGCAGTACATACGTAGTATTAGTATCGTGATCAAGTTAGGCATCATTTACAACCAACAACCAATATCTTACGACATGGAACCCCAATCCCACTGCAATATTTACCGCCTTCAGTCAGTTCCACCTCTGTCTGGACTCTGAGGCCATCAAGAACCACTTACACAACCCACAGCTTCAACGGCCCCCAACCAACAAACCCTCCCCCAAAGTTGATGCCGGGATTCCCTTCCCTCGAGTCCCTTCTCATCCACCTATTTCGCTATCCCGCCAACCAATACTCTGCCAAGCCTCTAATCACAGGCTTCACGCTACCCTCGTGGGGCATTTCCGAGCGCTTGTTCCCAGCATAGTATCCAAATCCTCTGTGCTTACGGAATTCGGTTCCATATTCGTTCATGTCTGCTGGAGGATGAGAGGATCCTTCCGAGATACGAGATCGGCGCCTATGAGATTGTGTCAGTCATGATCCATATTGTTGCCGCAGACGAATGGCCGCCCATTGATGTGAGGAACATGGCATTCGTGTTGGCACGAGTTGCAGGGCCTTTTGGAAAAGAGACGTCTGATCGTTAACTGTGGCAACGACACATGGGCTTGACAGAGTCTGGCTCTAACATGAGAAGGGCATGTCACAGGAAGATCACGCCGCACACTAGACATGGTCGCATCCATGAAACTACTCAAGCCCCTTGTCAGAAGCGCTCCAGACGGTCTTGTCTCAGCCTGTAACAACCACTCGAGGAGATTCAGGTTGGTCTGGTCACCCAACGCAAACAGTATTTGCTCCGAAAGTCATCTCATCTTGTCTTCAAGTCCAACAAAGCGATGGACGTCAATTATATTTCAACAGACTTGCTGTGGACCAGATGCCTAATCATCTTGGTGCCTGCCTGGCTCAAGAACGCTCAGCTCACTCGAGATCAAATCTCAGAGGGTAAGACGCCAGAACTCCTTCCTTTATGTGCGTAGTAAGATAGTTATATCATACAATGGGGAATAAGATAGAAAACAGTACAAGTCCCTCTATCCGGGAACAAACAAGCGACAAGGCAATCAACTGACTGCTTGACATCGTATGCTATGTATATAACGCCATACCCCCAATTCTGATGCCCAACACCATGCCTGCAGTGTCGTGAATGCAGCAAGATGCAAATGATACAAAAACGGTAGAAATCAGCGTCGTGTGGCCAGTGCCAAATATTTCATACAATCCGCTTGCTCAAATCATTGTAGATAGTAAATGGTATCCATGTCCCGAGGATACAGCTTCTCCATTGGGCTGTTGATTTGCCAACGAAGGATCTTCTCTTCTTCACGTCCTTCAGAACTATAAAAGACTCGGTAGCCTTCCATAGGACTGACCGGTTGGCTGCCTCGCTCTCGAATGCGATGCAGCATTGTGAGGCGTCCATCAATCGCCTCTTGCGCGTTCCGCACGTTGTCCCAAATGGCAAACATGGCTTGAACCACTCCCTGAACCATGTGCACATTCTCAATGATGTCGCTTAGGTGGGAAAGACGGCCACTTGCTGTGAAAACATCAACAGCTTCCGCCAAAACCATGGCTAGAACTGGTGCAGGTCCACTGAGGACTGTCTGGCCTCCACGATGAAGTCGTAAAAGTGCCTTGGCCATATCCAACACTTGTGTTGCATGTTCATAGCATGTTTGTATGTTGTGAGATGCAACTTGAGGCGAAAGGCGTCCAGCTGCCAGCGTATGGCGGCTGAGCTTGATCATGGCATGGTTGTAAAGAAGGTGCATGGTCAAGAAAGGTCCCAACTCCCCTGCCAGCGCTGCAGACTCAAGGTTCGAAGCGGTAAAAGCCAGCCGGGGAGGCAAGGCATTGCGCCACTCTTGAATGCGCTTCAGGAGTCGTTGGGATGACTCCAGATCCGCTTCCATCACATTCACTCGTCGAGCCATCCTATAAATCCGGCATACGTCGTTAGACCAGATATGTACCATCTGGACTAGGTACGCCGAAATGCCAAGCTCACGGTCTTGCGCCGTAGCAACGCTGGAGACGTAAGGGTTGAAAACAGGAGCAAATCCATCCATCTCACGCTCGAAGCTCTGACCATCGGCGGGTAGGCGAATATAGATATCTTCGGCGTTGATCATGGCCAAATGATCAGGAAAGCGACCGTCAAGGCGCTCTAGCATGTAAAGAGACCAGAAAGTCCTTCTCCTGGCTTCGCAGTACCCAGCCTTGTTCATTCCGAACGGAAAGGTGACTAGCCCGGCTTCCTTCGACTCTTCGATCTCGACGTTCAGCTGAAGGCAAGCTGCTGAAGCCACCGCTGCTGAGATCATCTCATTAGCATCAGATGAGCGGGAGATTGAAATATAGTATAGTGCCAGTAAGACTCTAGTCTGAACCAACTGAATACAGTTGGCTGTGGTGAGTTTCTGAGCATAGTGTGCAACAGACGCGTACTCAAAGGCGATGGATTTTGGTCCGCCAGAGAGGGCAACACCGACAGCGAGAATGCTGTACAGAATCATCAAGTCCTCTGGCGTTTTGCGGTGCCCTTGGTTTACAACCCATGCCATGAAGACGTTCTCGGGGATGAATCGCACGATCATGGTGCTGTCGAGGTGGACGAAAAAGTGAGAGATCACCGAGCGAATAGACTGGGGATCGGAAAGGGAGGGGTCGGTTCGCCAAGCTTGGTTGAGCACATCCTCGGAAATTCGAGGGAGTTCAATTGCGGGAGGTTGAATGGGGACGTGAGGTCTGGGAGCCTCAACAGGCGGTAGTGCATGCGCTGGCTCACCCATCGAAACGTAACTGTCATATCCCGATCGAAGCCTCTTGTGTGAGCCCGACTCTGGGGACTGGGGACGGAAATTAGTTCGTGGCGACACCGGCGAACTGTTCTCGCTCTCATTAGGAATGGTTGGCCCATTCAATGTCTTGACATCGTCAAGCTCAGCCGGCGGTGTCGATGGTGATGTGTTATGCCCTCCTCGAGGCCTGGAGAATGTTAACAAATCTGACTCGGAGTGATTGATGGGAACAGAACTTACGCATTCTTGAATTTGCACACGCGACCAAACTTCTCGCACTGAACGCATCGAGGATAGTCAGGATCACATTTTATCTTCTTCTCACGGCATGTCACACATGCAATCGCGAGTCGTTTTCTGGGTTTCCCGGCCTTGGTTACACCCCAGTGAGCGTTTACTGCCTCACCATCAATTACGGTCTTGCAGTGACTGCCATCATCGTAGAAGTAGCACATTCCCTCGCCTGGCACTTCAGTGGCCCTGACAAATCTAGGCAAGAAATGTGTTCCAGTCCAGATCTTGGGGCCCAGTCCATCCTTTGAAGGAACACCATCAGTCGCTGTGGTGCTTGGTGTTGGTGGAGGGATTGGAGCTCCTTGTGAAGATCCCTGATCGTTGTAAGTGGGAATCACACGTTCTTTAGGACTTGGAAAGTGAAGCCGAAACTGGTCCTGTGGCGGTCGAAATGAACCATCTCGAGATCCTAGAGAGTACTCAGATCGACTTTCCTGATGCGCAGGCCATCGACCAGATTGCCCTTCGGTAACTGACTCCTGGCGGGTATGTTCGCCGTTGCGGAATCTAGGAGAAGTTGAACCAGAGTAAGACCGTGGGAGGCCATGGGCTGGGTGTCGGTCCGCATCAAATTTGTTGTCGTAGGTGCGTGGTTGTGATAATGAAGGTGACAACGTGGGCGGGAAGTATGATGTTGAATGATGTCTGTCACCAGATGGCGCACGAGTGCGATCCAGGGGAGATGAAGTGGAATAAGAGTTGTTGTGCTCTGAAAGGGGCGAGTGCGCTGGTCGGCCAGCTGGTGGTGGAGGTCCGAAGATACTACTCAAGGAAGGAAGTTGTTGTCGAGGTGCAGCTTGTGTGGTCGACTCTGACCTTGACTGTTCACCATTCATCTTCTGATCCGCAGGCATTTCTGTTGTCAGAGACTTGTCATAGTTGTTCATGGAAGGCGACGTAGGAGCTGGCGATATCCAAGGTCGGTCCGCAGATGAGTTAGTAGAATAGGTCGATGCGCCAGGGCTTGTCGACTCTGGGGGAGTATTTGGGAAAACCAAACGAGGACGAGAATCTATGCTAGGTAAGACACCCATTGGGAGGACTACTCGATATGGCTCGAGTGGCAGCAAAAGAGCATTTGAGGCTGGAGAAACACTGCTGTAAAAGAGCTTCGAGGTCGAATAATGTAAACCGGCACTGAATAATTGGTGGGGGAGGACAGCAATTATCTATCCCCCTCGGATCGGATACAATTATTACACCAGCGGCGCGGCTCTTTTTGGGGCCAGCGTTGCTAAGACAGGCCACCGTAAAAGACGCGGTGGTACCCTAATACGGATAGCCCAAGACCAGGAACAAGCTGGTCTAGGAAGGGAAAGGAGGGGATGTACCAATCCTAACACGATCCAAACTGTCGGGTTGGGCGTGATGGTTTAAGACTAGGAGAAGTCTACCAGAGTTGTCGGCCGATCCTCACCATTATATGTGGTTAGAAGTCACAAACGTGCAGAGAAAGTGAAAGAAAAGCCTCCATCTGCTGAAAACCCAAGACGGTTAAAAAGCGATATAATCGAGAGTGTGACCAACTCTCAGTATTGGCTGGTTGGCGATGACCGCCAACCGCTGGGTTAACGACCGAAGCGCCTCCGCGTGGTAGAGGCGTGGGCGTGTACACTTTTGCTGGGTGTGGCCTTGGCTCCTTAGATTTGCGACAAGACGGATCAAAGAACGCCCAACGGAGGTATCCATCCCTGTCCCAAGTCTCTCAATCCCAGTCCCCCAATCCCGCCACGCGAAATGCGAGTCCCGGAGCGCCTCGTTAGAGGTGTGCCGTTGCCCACACGTGTACGGTGAATATTGATTGATGATGCCATCGACTTCTGCCACTCGGTTAGATAGATCTTAGTGTTTTAGTAAAAATAATATATTA
>JABEEJ010000756.1:0-14832 GCA_013363135.1 Fusarium brevicatenulatum
CCTGCGAAGGAGGGAGGCATTGTGACGGAGCGGGGGCTATAGACCTGCTATGTTTGAGGGGGGGAGCTCGTCTAGAGCTGGGAGGATGGGGGAGCTTGGTGAGGGAGGCATTGGGGGAGAGGAGAGGGTTTATATGTTGAGTGTGAGCATGGTGATCAGAGTCGGGTGTAAGTGGGAGGGAGTCTGGGATGCGAAAATTCTGAAGTGAGTGTATTACTACATCTCCACGTACGGTCCACTATCTCCACGGGTTGGAAGTGACGATCATCCTTGAACGAAGGTCGAAAAGTTGGTCAAAGAACGAGAAAAAGTCCCTTAAGACATGGAGTGTCACAGTGGGTGGACCGAAGGAATATTGGAGATCCCCACGCCTGAGTCGTTCACAAGGCGGCCACTGTAACTCACCACTAAAACCACCAAGAGCACTAAAAACCACTGTTGAGTCTCAGGCGCTGCCTTACAGGGCACACACACACCAGATGCCGTCTTCCGACTCCTTCGGATCTGCCAAGGCAAACCTCGGTGTTACTGAAAACAGACAAAACCGTGACGTCAAGTGCAAAGCGGCAAAGGCGCCTGAGAAAACGGCATCTTTTTTACTTAGTGCTAGCGGATGAAACGTTCTATTTGGTCCTTGAACCCTTGTCGTGGCGATCATCCTCAGCGGCAGAGACGTCATTGGTTCAGGGGATATGTCCACGATGGTGCTAGCGATTAAGCATGATGAAGCCGAGGCTCTACACGTGAAGTTATACGACAAACAACGACCAGAGTTGGATATCTTTTTGGTGGTGATGGTTTACTGTTATGTGGATGAGGTTATGGACGATCAAAGGGTCTTCCCCAAGTCTCGTCTAAAAAAAATGGCGAAAAAAAACAGGAACCTGGGGATTACACAAAATATCGGGCCTCAAAGGTCGGGGGTGGGCAACTGAAGATCATGTCCTCATGAGGAGCGGACAAAGAGCTCAATGCGTGAACGAGGTTCCAGTTTACGTGGAGAAGACGTAGAATTTGTGGTTCTGAAGTTGTTGGTGACAAATTCTGCCTTGGAAGAAGAGTCGTTATATTTAATTGACGTGGAGACAGGAATAGAGTTCAGAGTTTTCTCTTGCAAGCGAAAACAAATGCGAGGTGAGGTTCGCTACAGTGGATGTCACAGGCGTCGGTGGTGTTTGGTGGACCTCACGCAATGACATTCAACGGTACAGTTGGGTCTGGGGAAGATGATCAAAGGGTCCAATTCTGCTTGTCAAAACTGTTGATCTTACTGACAATTCCATCAAAAAATTGGATAGAATGAAGGGACGAGATGCACGTCGTTAAGAGCACGTTTTCTTGGCCACGGGAGATCATCAGTTAGGGACATGAACTTGTAAACTTGGCGATGCTAGAACATTGGCATCACCACAACACTTGGCTGCAAAGAATACATAGAATACGTATACATGATGAACAATTGCATGATTACATACAAGTTACTGATTCAGACTGGCATTATTATCCATTGACCCGACATCGGATTATCTCCTATCTCAGTCTATTGATCATCCACACTCCCTTACTCAAGACCGTCGTATACGCCGATCCCTCTGCGCAATTAAACTTTCAACATCTCTGTCTGTGACTGCTCGGGTTGCTTCTTTTGGTAATGCGCATTTGTTTCATTGTGAGATTCGTCAGCTTTTAAGCCGCAACTAATCTCAATCTCACCACCAACAGCCATCCATCTTCCAGCCAACTTCTATGGCATTGGATGCGTGCCAGTTGGAATCTCGGAACCGCTGCTTCTTGGCGATCCTTCCGACGGAGAAAAGATTGCCTTGGCAGGCGGATAGCGGCGCAAGAACGGGAGTTAGCCGAGCGTTTACGCGGGCATAATGAGGGTTTACCATGTTTGCCAAGATGACGATGTTTGGTGACACGGATATCCTTGTTTTGGTGGAAGCTCTCATCAGAATTGATCCTAAACGACAAAAGACTTGGGTAGCTTCAGGATAAATTCAGCATAGACTTGGCATACATTTGATTGACATCTACATGAATGTCTTATGTTCTCTTGCATTCGTTAATGACCTTAATTGACTGACGTGCTAAACCTGTGACACGCGACCCAGTATTAAAAGTGTCACTGGCAACCTCGTGGACCCTTTTTATCTCACCCACAATGGAGTTGAATGTGGGATTTTTGGCCGAGCTTTACACCGAGAAGCAGGGACTTTCTCCAGCTCCTGGGCCATTGTTTTTCTGGCACAAGGTTAAGGTGACGAGACGATGGGGTGCGGAGGTTTGGGGTCTGGGGGAGTTGATGCATGTTTTTTGGAGAGCGGATTGAAGCTGGGGAAAATCGCCACTCGTGATGATCAACGTCGACTTCATAAAACTGAGAATTGGATCAGAACCCTTCTCAAGTATGAGGAATTTTATTTTGGTCTTTTTTTAACTGCGTTAGTGGTCGCGATGCTGGTTGTGGCTGTGAGCGCCCGGGTGCTGCTCATTGTGTTGATGCTCAATGAAAATGCGATGGTGAGCTCCCTACCTTCAGTATAGCGATGCCATATGGTACAATGCTTCGCTTCATATAACCCTCTCCTTATTCACTTTTATAGAAGCTTCACTAGTATTATCTCAATAGAGGCGCCACTGTCCGGCGGTGTCAATTGCGGGCAGTGATTCACAGTCCCCAAATGACAGCCTCATCAGTGTGCAAATGCCCGCCAGCAATGGCATCGCTCACATCAACATTCCTCCGCCATTCATCTTAGTAGCGCGCCAACAAGAGCTCGTCGATAGCCGATCCCGACCGCGTCAAGTCGGTGCATCAAGATGGAACGGCACAATGTCCACCACTATCACCATCATTATCACTATCATTACACCTATCCTTTTCCGCCTGGTATACCTCCGAATGCCCCGCAAAACGATGAGGTTCTGAACCAAGAGGAGGCCGATCGGGATAATGACGAGCAATCGGCTGAAGAGGAGGAGGACGAAGAGGAGGAGGCCGAGGAGGAGCACAGTGAGGAGGGTGATACCGAAGACCAGCACAACCCCGAGGATCGCTCTCCTACCCCAGTCCCGGAGGAGACCACAAGTACCGAAGTTGGTAGAATTGGCCTCTTAGTATTCGACGACTCCTTCGATATCCTCAAACTAGACGCCCTGTCGCCCGAAGCGCAAGCCCGCTTCACAAACGCCCAATCAAACAACGACGATCACGAAGAGGGCCCCCAAAGAAAGAAGGCCAGAACCAGCTTCCGCCAAGAACAGCTCAGTGCCCAGGCAGATTCTCATCCTCGGCAAAGCGGCAACATAACGTTCATCGACAAGGCTCGCTTCGTCTGCACGGCCAGTAGCCACCGTGTCGTCAACTGTGACCCATCAGGTCCACAGATCAATATCTGCTGGCGAATTCCCGGCCAGCGAAACATACGGCTTGCACGAATCTCCATCTCTACTCTTGACCAATCTCTCGCCGGAGTCTTCAACTTGCAACACGCTGAAGGTCCAGATGACATGCCTCTCTTGAATACATTTGCTGTGCGGGACGACGAGGGGACAGTATCTCTGATCATCAGTAGTTGTGGCGCTCACGATCACAACTGTTTCGAGCGCGGTGGTGGCGTGGCTATCCCAAGCGGGCCTGAGATGTTTTCTACACTTGGTAGACTCGTGGGATTCGAGGTCGTGCGAGAGTGAGCGTGGTTGAGGGGATGTGGATTGGACTGAGGGCGATGGCAGAGTGATGGCATGAACGAAAGCATGGAAATGTAACAGATTGCACGAGAAAAGATCTTAATCATCAAGTCGCTGTGTGAAACTGTGCATCCCGTGTAATGATTCACAAGTGTAAAGTGACAGCCTCACCCTCGTGTCAGTGCAAATGGCAGCTGATCAAGTCATCTCACGTCTCACCACAAGCCATATCTTTCGTCATTCATTATTCTAACGCTCCAACACTGCAATAACTCAACATAAGCTGCTCAAAATGGCAAGACATCACCATCTTCACGAACATCGTCACGACGCTGATCAACCTGACACTCCAACACTGAGAGGCCGTCCCCGACATTCAGAGGATGATACACCTGACATAGAGGATGATGAGCCACGCACTGATGAAACTATAGTCAATGTCGTTGACGAGCTGCCGCGAAGTGGTTTGGTCATCTTTGATGACTGTGTCAGTCTCATTCGTGTGGACAATCTCTCCGAAAGAGCGCGCAATCGCTGGCGCGAAGAAGAACAGCTTCACCAACAAGACCCCCAAGAAACCCAACCTCAGAGCCAAATCCCTCCATCAGTCTACGACGGTTCATGCCCCATCTTCTCCAGTCCCCACCTAACCCAAATCTCCCGTGCATGCATCATCGCCTCCCACGGCTTCTACGTCGTCAACTGCGATACGTCAGGACCACAAGTCAACATCTGCTGGCGAGTCCCCGGGCCACGAAACATATGGCTCGCCAGACTGGCTGCTAGTCCAGATGGAAGCGATACAGATCGTACGCCTTCGATTACCCCGGGGATGACGCTGTCGTGCTTCCGGAGGGGGCCATCGGGGGGTGAGAGCGCGTGGTCAATTATTATGGCCAAGTCTTGTGGGAACGTGGAGGAGAGGATTGAGCGTGGGGAGGGGGAGTTGGTGTTTGGTGAGCCGATCAGTGAAGAGGGTTTGGCTGCTTTTGGGAGGGCTGTTGGGATTGAGGTTTTGTGTGTTGGGGAGTGATGGGGATGGCAACGTGGAACTGAGATTGCATTAGTGGATGAGGCATGAGAATGACATGTATATCTAGATATCGCTTGAAGTTTGCTCGGCCTGTTCTCTCTTTTCTGTCATGGGAATGTAAGCGTTGGGGGTTGGAACACTTTGTCAAGACATCTCCTGCGAAGGCACATCAGAGGTCTCACCCAGATTGTATAAGAAATGAATAATGAGAGGTTCAATATACGTTATTGAGGCCCGTTGAAGAGCACCCCTCAATACCTCAGTATACGTGAGTGGTCGAGTGCAGTTCACATTCTTCACTCCCCGCCTTCGCACTGCCAACAGCCGACAGCAACACCTCGCAGCCGCATCAAGCCCCCTCTCCTCTCTTTCTTCCTTCCTTCGATCTTTTCTCATCGCAACACGCGCACGCGAATCCTCAACCTCAACAACCCGGGCCTCGCCAAGATGGACAACATGCACCGTAATCAGGATCGTGTCGGGAAGACTCGCCTCGACGACAAAGGCGAGAAGAAGCGCTCCCAAACTTCTGAGAATGCAGAACACGCCGCCCCAAAGCGCCCTAGAGTTTCCAGCGATAACAGCAACACACAGAATCAGAGTCGCGCTCCCCAGGCGGATGCGCGTGCTCAAGCTGAAGCCACTCGACATGTCAGCCCCCAGCGCGACACAAGCCAGAATGAAGCAAACGAAGGATACATCCCAAGGCAGCGTCCCCATCTGGCGGCTTTCAGTCTACTACGCATCCTTCCAGCGGTTGAAATCCACACCAACAAGGTACTCCTCATCAAAAACCCTCGCCCAGATGGTCCTCCAACCGACATCTGCGCCCGAATCCCTGGCAGCGAAAACAACTGGGCCGCGCGTGTGAGCTGCTACGACAGTATGTGCGACTTCCGCGACTGGATCCTCAGAAACTCGAGAGAAGAGCATCCTGAGATCTGGATGTACATATCTACCTCTTCATATGGTGAATTCATCGACTTCTACGGCACTTGGGACTATTTACTGTTTGAGCCCTTGAGTATCGTTGTCATCAGCAACCCGGGCCTCTGGGAGCAAGAAAACACGAGACCCAAGTTTAGGGTGACAAAATAAGCTCTATAAAAGGTATCCTAAACTTATCCTAAATTTATACTAAGTTACCTAAGTCTTTTTATCAGTTAGGTTCAAGGTCTCGAGTTTTATTTCCTCCCCTAGCCGGGACCTTATCTGCCATGGAACTGGACTAAACCTCCATCGGGGCATACTTCGGCTTGTCCGCTTATGCCTGGGCTTCGTGGTGTCCTGGGTCGTGAGGGTTCGAAATGGCTGGTCTGAGTGATGCTAAACTCTGACATCAGCCTTCAAGGGGTCTCTGGTGAGCACAAATGAGCGCGGAAGGAGTTTTGGACGCATAAAAGGGATCAGCACGACTCGTTCTCGAGAGAAGGTTAGTAGTCGCGCCCCAAATTGCTGCTCAATGCTGACCGTTCGCAGAGGCTCTGTCGACGCAGCTTTGCCCTCACAAGCCCCTCGACAGTCGTTACTGCACCATACCCACACTGGGTCACGAGACTCTCGGGGAAGGGGCTTTGAAGGATTGTGGAACTTTATGGAGGCAGGAAATACTGGCAATAGAGGCCCCGGAACTGGATGTCTCCTTCTTTCATGATATCCTCCGAGTGGGAGGTCGCACTTGGCACTTAGGTTGGTAGGCACCTTACCTTGGTTGTTCTCAGTCAAATCACAAAGTCTTGTCGTATTCTCTCTCTCTCTCTCTCTCTCTCTCATCACTTTCATCATCAATCTCTCTTTAAATCATCATAGCAAAAAGTCATCCACAGTTAACAGCCAGAATCTTACCCTCCCAATCCGTCCCAGTGAATCAACAATGAGTTTCAGGCGTCACTGTGGCAGTCTAAGTCGCCGCCTAAGTCGCCGTCGCCATCCCCAAACCCCAGGACTAATCTGGAGAGTCGAGGCGATTCTCCATCCCAACGGCGAGTTGCGTATAGTCATCATGAACCCACACCGCGACGACCCTCCCACTAACCACTTCGCCGACTTCGAGAGCGCAGACGAAATGCTAGACGGCACTTCATTCCACGCCACTAGGCGCACAATAAATGGTCAGGTGCAAAGAATTCAGTCGTTGGTTTATCCTGATGGGACTGAGTTCGATGTCGTTGTGGAGGAACCGCGTGGTCGCGCGCTATGGGTCGTTGTCTAGGTTCCACGGCCCCAGGCCCAGGACCACCAGTAAGTCATCCATCCATCCATTAAGGGGGGCTTGTATTGACACTAATGGCATTTAGAGAAATTAGAGATGGCAGTCATGATTCTGATGGTTCGGGGCTCGACTGAAGCGTTCACGATGTGAGTCAAGGTGTGCTGGCCTCTCATACGAGTCATCTGACATGATCTACAGGATACGCCGACAAGTTAGCCTCTTCTACCAGCGACCGAGTTCCGTTTCAGATATTGCAAAAGATTGGGGCAGTAACCGTGATATGAGAAGCCCGAGGACTCAAAGCACGAGAATAAGCGATAGTTTACAAGTCATTCTTTGAAGACATGGGTAGACAATATACGACAGCGAATTGTTTCATGCATTCTGAACATCTGGGCTGTCTCTGAGGAAGAGCAATGCTCAACTGCACTGTGAACTCTTCCATTTCTTCTGACTCCTCGCTCCTTGTTCTCTTTTTCTCGGATCCAAGACACCTTTCTCTCATCCAACACCCGTCCATACAGCTCTGACACTCATGCCGCGTTGTCTTTCTATCTCGCAGAGCTTCCTCTTCGTCAATCCCGTCCTTGCGAATATGCCGTTGCACCAAGTTGAGCCATGGACAAGCTCAGTCTCTCCCAGGGGGAGGTAAGAAAACTCGAGAGCTTTATCCTAAGGGATGAAAAGGCTTAGGCAACTTGGTCCAGGTTTAGTTAAGTCTTTGTTGAATTTATTTAGGCACCCTCTTCTAAAGTCTCATGTTTTCTTGCTCCCTGGGGCCTCCTCCATCTTGGTGAAGTACACCCAGTGACACTCACTCATATCACAAGAACCACTGCCAATAAAGGCATTTATCCTTTCAGAACTATTTCAGGTATTCCTATTCCCAAAATAGAACAGACAAAGCAGCTCGTCCCCATTCCCATGCCATTCCCTGATGTCCACCCTGCTTCCAACGCATGCCAACAAAGAACCATCCAACCTCCAACAACCGTGCGGCCACTCCCCCAATACTACAGTCTCTCCAAACTCATCTCACATCAATCCCAAATTATCCAGACCATGACGCCCTAACTATATGAACTATTCTTTCTCCCCTCGGATTCGATACCGTTACAGCTCAAAGCAACAATCATGAAACTCACACTCGCTACACTGACACTTGTCGCACTCGCGGCTGCTACTCCTCCTCCTGAGCCGGTTGTTCTCAAACCTGTTCCTGAGAAGGCGAGTAGTGGTTGTTATCACTAGTATGCCTCCCTCTCTCTCTACACCATGTCGTCAGTCCAAACCCAGCCCATCTCTCAACCTCTGCTTCAGTCCCAGCTTCTACACTGATCTCTAGCATCCTTGCTACATCAATGTCAACCACTAACAGTATCAGCGTAATCCCCAAGCCAAATAACTGCTGTCTTCCACGTCTCTGTGCCTGCAAAGATGGTACGTCTCCCCTCTCCCTCCCTATCCCTCCTATCCCTATCAATCCCTATCCCTGTCCTCCCTTCTTCTATCTCAAAATACGTCCTAACCAGCATCAGGCAACTACTACCAATTCAACGAAGACTCCTGGAAACAGAAGCTAAACGGATGTGATCCACCCTGGGGTTTTCTCGGAAAGAAAATGCACGACATGCCCAGCTTCTGCTGTCGAGGATGGAAAGCTCCCAAGCCTGTATTTCCCGCGTAGCTCTTGTATTAGTCCATTCTGATCCTTCTCTTCTTACTCTCATTAATATTACATTTATAAATCATTTACTTCCTCCTCCTTCTGTCCCTCCTTATTAACTGCATTCTGAACTTCCCCATCCTTGTCATTCTCCGTCGCAGCCTTACAGCTCACAATCCCCCCCGCGATCCCTCCCAACTCCTCACCACTCCCCAACCACGGCCCAGCGCTATAATTCGCCTCTACACCTGCATACACAAACCACCCACTCACGGGCTGCGCCATGACTCCCCCCGGTGTATTCCTCTTCTCCACGCCGACGTTGCCTGCTACGAGAAACGCTGGTGTGTCGACGCCTTCTGAGGGGTAGTTCTTCATGGTCAGGGGCGCTTTGGCGTAGCCGATGCTGATGTCGGAGAGGGTGATGGGGATGTAGCTTTGTCCGTCGATTGTGAGGGACCAGTCGTCGGGGAATATGCCCATCTGAACCTCCTCTTTCTTTTCCTCAGCCTTGGTGTCGTCTCTCTTGACCTCTTCGACCTTCTCTCCAGCTTCTTCGTCCTCATCATCCCAGTTATCATACCAGTCCTCATGAACTCCCCTAACCTTCCCATCCCGATCCCAATACATAAACCCCGTAATCCACCCCGAAACATCCCACTCACTCGCCCCCTCACCACAAGACCACTTCTTCTTCGCCCTAACAATCTGCTCCCAAAACAACTTCCTCTCCCCATCACTCTCACCTCCATCAGTATCAACATCCCATGAACTAACAAACCTCTTCATAATCGGCCTCAACCTCTCCGCAAAACCCCCCGCCTCATCCCCAAACTCCTTCAACATCTCAACCTTTTCTCCAAGCTTAACCCAATCCTCCCTCTCACCAAGTAACGTAACACTCGGTATTCCACATACCATCATGCCCTCATACTCAAAGAAATGCTGCATCAGCCCCATCATCAACACCGTAGCAGTAACGTCATCCTGCGCAGTCGAAGTGCTAAAACCGGGCTTTATCCATTCCAACAACCACCCCGTCTTAATCCTCCTCTGTACCTCCCCCCTAAACGCCCCAATAATACCCTCCCACGAAGAACCCTCCACTGTAATCTTCTCGCGCCCAGAGTGATCAACGAATAAATGCCGGAGAGCTTCAGAGTGTGTACTCATATACACATTCATCTGCGCCAGAACCTCAAACCAGATCTCATCAGGGCGTAGAATCAGATGCTCATGCTTAGCCCACGCCTCGACAGCACCCCTCACAAACCCATCCGACGAGGGGAATACACTTCTTCCAGAAAGGTCATCAAACGACGATGCGAGCAGTGAGGCTGTGTTCTCGGCTTCTTCGGGACAGCTCCGCGAGAATAGATCCGCAGCTGATGTAGCGATACCTGACGCGGTGAAGGGCAATGGGTCGACGCGTTGGACTTGGATGGTGATTGAGGCGGTGGCCAGGCCAGCCAGCCACAGCGCTCTGAGCATCGTTATACGAGGCAGTTTTCTTCTCTTGGATAGGTAGGTATCCTCTTTCGTGTATGTATAACCGTGGGGCGATCAAGGTTGGTGTGGGTATGCAGAGCGTGGCCTGATACAAGATTACGGACCTCCCGATCGGACGGTTCAAGGTTAAAAAGGGGTCGCGCTAGCGGCTCTTAGTGGAGTTGTCCAGGGAACTGGGCCGAATTCCATCTCATGATAACGACGTATGCCACAGACTATCATAGCAAATGAGAACTTGTTCCTTAGACTATTCGTGACGAATAGGAAGTCATTCCTCAGACTATTACAGCGAATGAGAAATTTGTTTCGGGGCATTGTCGACGGGATCGGATCTCCGTTGGCGATGTATCGAGATATGATCCCGGCTGCTACAGGGGAACGCAACATCCGATCTCCGTCGATATCAGTGTAGATGCAGGGTAGGACATGCGACAATTGGCATTTGACGAGATTAATTAATTGGGCATGTCAATGTCAATATCGTCATGTTGGGCCGTAATTAATGCCATAAGGCCCGATGGGCAAATGCCTCATCTTGCCACTATTCCCAGCCCTGCCCTTAGGGAGCAAGAAAACATCAGGTCTTGATACAAGGAACAAGGTGTCAAAATAAACTCATCAAAATGTTTCCTAAACTTATGCTAAGTTTACCTAAATCTTACCTAAATCTTGTTAACATTTAGGATCAAGGTCCTAGGTTTTATTTCCTCATCTACCTACGCTCATTATCTCTCCATTCAATTCATATCAGTCACCAATCACAGTAATCACATCGCATTATTCAGAAGCGTAGTTGAGCAACCGATTTATTCAGTGCTATCAATCTATAATCATGCCTTAGGCTCGAATTGAATCCCAGTCCTTCCTGCGCCATGCTGCCATTGAAGCAAATTGTATGTCATATCTCGTAAAACGCCATGCCATGCCACTTCATACCCGTGGCTCCATCTCTTCTAGTTAATCGCACCGAATGAAAATCGCTTATTCCTCAGCACTGTCGGCCTGGACGCGCTGGACGACGTTGACCAATTGGGGGAAGATCTTCTCGTTGTCCTGAATTCCGCAGACCTGCTTGACAACGTCCTCGGGGCCGTTCTCAGACATGATCTCGGCGAGCTGCTTGGACTCCTCGTCATCGGGGACATCCTGGAAGCGGAAGGCCATCTCGATAGCGTCAAGGAGGTACTTGATGGGCTGATCGTTCTCAGCGAGCTCAGCAGCAGGGCCGATGAATCGCTCCTTGCGAGACAGCTTTCGGAGAGGAGCACGGCCGACACGCTCGACGGCGTCCTCAAGATGGGGGTTGCCAATTCGCTTGATGATCTTCTCGACGTACTCAGCCTGGGCCTTCTCGTCAATAGCGTGCTTGGAGACGATCAGGTTCTTGGTCTCCATAAGTGCACCGCGAACCTCGGCCATGATGTCCTTATCCTGGAGAGCATCGTAGACAGTGCGCTTTCTTCGGTTGTAACCGTGGTAGGCGGCGGTGGCGTGGCCAGTGTTGACAGTGAAGAGCTTGCGCTCGATGAAGGGCGCAAGGTTGTCAACCCAGTTGATGCCCTTGATGTCGGGGATGCCAACATCCTCAAAGGGAGTGCGGTCGACGACCCACTCAAAGAACTTCTCGAGTGTCACGTCAAGACCAGCATCGGGGTCCTGAGCGGGAACGATTCTGTCAATAGCAGAGTTGGCATATCGGGCTCGGAGGTGGTGGTCCTCAAGACGAGAGGCATCAGTGTTGTTCTTGATGTGCTCGGCAAGGGTATCAGTGGCACCGATGGCGTTCTCGCAGGCAATGACATGCAGGGGAGACTCTTCTGTTGATCGGCGGTCGATACCCTTGGCGATGACAGGGGCGATAAACTTGAGGATGTTGGGGCCGACTGAGCAGGTGACGATCTCAGCTGTGCGGATGGTCTCAATCAGGTCCTCCTCGTGTGTCCTCGAGTTGATGGCCTTGTAATTTGTGATGGTGTTCTCGACGGTAGCTTCAGAGCCGACTTCGATGACGCGGTATGAGGGAGTGTTGTTGAGTTGGTTGACGATTGAGTCGTTGACATCAGCGAAGACGACATCGTAGCCAGAGTTGTGAAGGAAGCAGGCAACAAAGCCACGGCCTGAGTAGTTAGCACAAGAGGTTAGAGCGTGTGTTGACAAGAGACATACCGATGTTGCCAGCGCCAAAGTGAACAGCAGTCTTGCCCATGATTGCGGTTGTGTGGGGTTGATGTGTAAGTGGGAGTGAGTATGTAAGGTCTCAGATGTAAGAGTGTGAATGCCTCAAATAGGAAGCAATAGAAGAGAGTTGTTTAGGAGTTGAAAGTGGTGATGGATGGAATGGAATGGATGAAAACGGTGACCGTATCGAGGGGGGGAGAAGACGAGTTTATATGGATGTCTAGCCCAAAGCCATCCATCCATCCTCCTTGGTCTCTGAGAGGGTGAGGGTGAGTGACGATGACGGGAACCTAGGGGACCCATTGATGCCATCATGGTACGTACCCACTGGACTGTGTCGTTCCTGCCCTGGTCAAGACTGGCTTATGGGTCCGGTCTGGCTCTGGCAGGTCCCACCGAGTCAAGTTTGAGTTCAACCCGGGCAAGTGGAGAATCATGCCAAGTACAGCCCCCAGCCCAGACTCACTCACTCACAGTCACAGCCCGTCTAGCCCGTACAGTACAGTACATTACGGTTGTATCAGTACCTGTACCATGCCATCATCGGCACAGTGGACTCTGTGTCCTTTTCGGTGACCTCAGCACTCTGACTCTTATTCTTGGCGCCGTCTGTTTGTCAAACAACCATCCGACACTCTAGCCCGTGTCCATCCCAGCGAAGATCCATTGGATACTGTTTCTCTCACTGTTATCATTACACCGTAGCCTCGCCGAACCGTATCCATACTCGTCAGTTCAAAGGCTCCGTACAGATCAGTAACATGCTCACTCATACATGACAACTGTTCAACAGGCCTCCAATAAGCTGACAAACAAAATACAAGCCACTGGACATCAAACGAACCAACCCGACCTCACCAATGTGGATCAACCCCCTCTACCGTTTCACCGACCGTAACTGGTGAAGCCCGCCTCCACTGCCTTACGGAGGTTATCCGGCGCTCTACAGGGTGTTCGCACAGGGGCCCGGGGTTGTTCTGCATGCATGTAACCTCACCTCACCTCTGCCCGAAAGTGCGAGTGCCTCTTCTGGTAGAACGGAAAAGGGACCCTGTCTCACGCCACATGCTTTCATTTTTCAGGGTACTCTCATTCATCAACATCGCCACGACTACAGTATTTACCCTGACTTTCAGTATCTTGGAGGATTCTTTTCACGAGATATATACTGTAAATAAGGTAGAAACAATGACTAAACCTAGAATCATCTAGATACTCCTCGATCCGTGCAGAAAAGTGGGTATTTCTTGTCATGTAAACCGTTTTCGTGTCAATCCCACCTCTGACGTCGACTCTCTGCATCGTGGGTCACTGTGAAAGCAGACAGACTGTGGTTAGGTATTTTTCCCCCTCTAACGCAGTGAAACACTAACAGTGTTACCTCCAGAACCTACCTAACCTAACACCCCAGGTTTTCCACAATTCTCTTCTCTTTTTCTCTGGGGCAGTCGATTGACATCACTTTGTTCAATATCACGATGCCTTTCGATCTATCGTGCTGTTCTCCTATTTTATGACCTCTTTTAATATCCATGTTCAATTCCCCCTTTTAATTCCATTTTTTATGATTCAATCATCACCATCATATGTTTTCCACGTCGTCGGTATTTCGGCCATTCCCCTCCGTCTGAGCCCCCAAACCAGGGTCCCCTCTGTCTCTGTCTCTGTGCTTTTTCTTTGTTCCTCACGATGCAGGCAGGGGTGTGGAGATGCGGGACATCGAATTAGACGGCGCTCACGGCGGCTTTTCGCGTGTGTCCCTTTTTTTTTTTTTTGAGGCTAGTCAATCAAAGTGACTGATGATGATGATGGGTTGAAACGGGCGTCATGCATGTGAAGGCTTTCGGCAATGCTTGGGGTATCACACATGCAAAATATTCCGGTGCAGTAACAACGCGAAATCTAGACTGTTCAGGTTCGTGTAGCACGTGTAATATGTTGAGATAGTGATAGGACTTGTGGTGTATCTCGTGCTCCGTGTTACCGTCTCGTGGTCTAAGAATCAGTGATTAATCACAAGTAAACAAATATCGTTATCATCTGTGTAACTGCATCCGTCAGATACGGGCGCTATTGTCTTACTCTCCCGATGAAGTTCAAACTGCATACTAATACGTCATATCCTACATCCAGGGTTACCCTCCCCTCCCCCTCCCTTGAGCCTCTGGTCTGGTTCCTGTTCGCCAGGGGTCAAACGGATCATTTCTGCCACCGTATTCATCTCTCTACCGTAGAATCACCGATACCATGCCACTATTCAAGCATAATTCCCTCAACCTCAAACTGGCTCAATTCTAAGGGCGTATTCTATCTCAGTGCGTTTTGAGGCATTTCGGATCAAGTCGTAACCCTTTTCCGTTCGGCCCTCAACCCCGACGAACCCGCTTCCGTTCTAGCATAGCCTCCCTCTGTAGATAACGCTGCAGCGAATCAACCGTCAGTAGATCAACAGCAGCCAAGATAGGTACCAGTCAGGCTACAGGGTAATTCCTTTATACTATAAGGTAAACCCTAATTAGGCATTTTTAATTATACTAC
>JABEEJ010000757.1:0-15233 GCA_013363135.1 Fusarium brevicatenulatum
TATAGCGATTTTTCCTAACTTGTAAGTCGGGGGGTCGGGCTTGAATTGATCAAGCTGACTTGAGTTATTGTAACTGTTGATCTGACCGCATGAAACTGATCCACAGCATCCTTGCCTTGAGCCTTAGGGTTCCACTCCTCGGCATATCTAAATATAGGGCTGCCCTGGCTTTAGAATCTTTAAAGAACAGCACATTCCCACCATGAGAAAGCTTAGCATGCAGTGTCTGACTTCTCTTACCACTTCCATCATGAGGTCTTAACCTTATCGAGGGCCTCTTACTGACCCAACTTGGTCAAGAGAACTAGTTGTCATTCGTAGTACGTTTCTATCTCTATGGTACAAGAACATGACGTCATGAACACGAGCAAGTGAACTACCCTGAACTTCTCTTGAACAAGACTTTAGGTCACTGGATATTGTATTGTGATGACACCGCACGAAAAAAACCAGGTCCCTATTAGCTTTTTAATTCTCTGCCTTACTGAAGTAGAATCCGGTTCTTGTAAAGTCGAAACAGAGAGCATGCACTGCGTTGAACAGTAGAGACTATTAAATAGCAGGTTTGTTATTGTGGATTGACACTGAACTCCACACCGGTACTCGCAAAATTTATGTCACCAATAAAGCCTTCATTTCGGAAACACCATATCTACTGTTACTTTACTCAATACTTAATCGCCCCAGACTCTTCCGTAGCCTCTGGATAATCGTCGGTATCCCAGCAGCCGCCGTAGGTTTCCAAGTCTCATCAAACTCAATTTCCTCCGTACACGTTTCAAGCGCCCTTGCAAGCTCATGCATCTCGACAATATCGCGACTATCCAAAAGACCCTCACGACGATTCAATCGCCAAAGTAGATCCAGAGCTTGCACTTTCGTTTCATCATCTTCTGTGGTCGACGCAACAAAGGCGAGACTGGAGATCAGATCGCCATCGAGTGAAAACGTCGGTTGTTTGAGAGCTATGAGAGGTATCGCTGCCTCTTTGGCTATCGCCAGAAATGGCGCAAAAGTCTCTGGTCTTGCTGCCGCTTCAGCCGAGGAGTATGAATTGATCGACATTTGCCAATATTTCTGCCGCAGGCGGAGATTACGGTACTGTTGCTCCCCTTCAATTGCAATGTCCTCTTTTCTTAGCTCATAAAGGGCATCGAGACGAGCGGCCCACTGATCGAGGGCGTCTTGAAGCTTCTTAGTCGCTTCCTCCACAAGACTATCTTTGTTTGGATCATCGCTTCCCTCGTAGTGCCAAGGCTTTTCGTCAAAGGCTACGTCTAATTGTCGCAATGCAGAGGAGGCCTCGTCGAGGTTGCTGAATGGCTTGGATGATTGCAAGTCCTGAGTTTTGCCAGAGCGATACCACTTCTCCATACCCGAGACACTTGGATCTCGTTCCATGAAATTGGATGATTCTACGCCAAGCCGGCAAAACATCTCTGCAAGTTTGGTAGTCATGGCTCGTTCCTCATCTGTTGATGACGGCAACTCTGAACCGAAGAGCGAGATCCCCGCACTGAGATGTTGCAGCAGCTCATCGTAACGACCAGTGAGGCCTTCGAAAGAGATGAAAAGAAGACAGCAGATCATGATGATGTGCAAGTCTTGGGACGCTGTCATGGATGGTACAATAGTCGCAATAGCCTTGTTGTACTGGTGCGTTGCGAAGCTCTTCAATCCGTCCTGGTCTGAGTGGCCAAGAGATTTCGCCATGAATAGTCGATGCGAGACGCCAACTGCGATCATGCTATATCGAATGGACTCGAACTGGTAGCCTATGGGTAGAGCATATCGAAGCCAGAAGTTGGTCGAGCCGGAGGAAAGGGATAGCTGCGTGGTCGTGAACTGCAGGAAGTGTTGGAAGTACATGCGCTCTGACGTCGTCAATGAGGGAATGTCGTCAATGGTTAAGCACAAAGACATAGTCTCTGCGATCGATGGTGTAATCTTCTTTCGGTGCTTTCGCCGGGGAGCTTTGGGCTTAGGCATCGCATAACCGTCGCATTTGATCTTGTCTTCGCAGCACCGATTACATATCGGTTTCGCCTCGTCACATTTTAGGTGTCGGATCCTATGTAAATAAGTATTGGAACAGCAGAAACTCAAAACGCCACTCACTTGCTGCAGATGCACACTTCGGATTAGCCACTGGACTTAAATGAAAAGGATCAAGGCAACATACCATGTGATGCAGCCATTACGGCTTTTGGGGGCAGATGCGCGTTTATGCTTGATCTTGGCAGTCACGATTCCTTGTATGGCCATTGTTGCGCGTAGTAGGCCGTAGGCTATAAACACGAGGGAACCTATGGGAAGAATGATGATGCTGGGTGAGGTGAGTTTTTCTAACCGGAGGATAAATGTCCTGCCCCACTTGCGATCGGGCATCGCGAGGGCGATTTTTACGTGAAAGCCAATCATGATCACGGCAGGATACGGCGTTAGCCTATTCCAGACCCGAGAATCCCACTAAGGACCTAGCACGGTTATAGCGCTGTTAGTTAGTTTCACTGATGTCGTCGGTGCAATCTACCATCATTTGCAGAGGAGGGAAAATGAAACTTCGAGTTTTATGATTAACCCCAGTTTTGGATATGCTATAAGGAGCTACCATGTCCTGGATGACCTGTATCACCGCAAATCTCGAATTGTCCTCCAAAGAAGCAGATATGCCTCTATTAGTTTATTGAAATGAATGTAATTATACGCCCTCAGTCCCTGCCAAAGCACTGCCCCCCAAGCAAGTCACAGCGCCTAATATTTCAGAATGATATACAAGGCATGAATGAGGCCAGGAACAAAGACTATACAGGTCAGTATGTAATGGTTTAGTAGGTTTGAACAACATACATAGACATGTCAGAAACAGATTCATCCAGAAGTCACCGTCACATCCCTTCTCCATGAAAACGCCGACGGGAGGAAGGATGATCGCGAAGATAATCTTGCAAATATCACTAACAGAGTTAGAAGCCGTATGTATGGTGAACAGATAATGAATAAGGGGAGGGGATGATGGCTTACCTCCCAGTGAAAGCCATGTTGACGGCTGTAGTAAGGAACGGATAGTTCGAAAGGATTGATGCGAAAGGTTGATTGCCGAACTGATGTAGAAAAGAATGGCTTGATGATTTTAGACCAGTTAGAGGATTCAAGTCTCCCTTTTATAACCGCTTGGCGTATTCTTGACAGTGAGATCCTATCGACAGAGAATTACTCGCGGGCTGTAATCGTCCTGTCGTAAAGTTAGTCTCCCTGCCAGTACGTGCTAGTAACAAGGCCGTCAGCGGCGGTCTTGAAACAGGGAGTCGTTTCAGCCCAATCATCCTACAAGATATCATAGCGATTGATATCTGGATCCATTACAGCAATCAGACCTGAAGCTTTGATGCATAAGGCGAGGCATATGATTGGTTCTTCCGTGTTGAAGTGAAATGGCACTCTCCGTAGCGCATTAATACTGGCTCACTATTTACCAGCTGGGTAAGTTGTGGGGCTGGAGGCATTGAAATTGTGGGATACGGATCGCCATCTGAGATACGAAAACGCTGGAATGAGAAAAAGCTTCTTCTGTATTAATGCCCGGCAAAGGGTCAACAGCTAATCCCTTGTAAGATTGGTGCGGATCAGAACTAGAGTTTTTATCTCAGAGAGCGCAGGACCTATAAAAGCATATTCCATATAAACTAGAAGAACATTGCCTTATCTAAAACGCAAAAATCTGGTCCGACATCTTAGCTGACGCGCCAGGTTGTTCAAATCCCAAATCAACAAGTGCCTTCTTCGATGCATTGACCATTCCAGGCGGCCCACACAGAAACACCTTTGAATCCACGCCAGGGGACGGCAGCTTCTCCTTCATCAGCTCCCGAGTCACATACCCAGATCCAAACTCCCAGTCCGCCGGCGGCTGATCTAGCATATAATACACCTTGAGGTTCTTAGGGTATCTCCTAGCAAACCTATCCAACTCTTCCCGGAGCAAGATATCCTGCTCTGTTCTATTTGCGTAGATGAGAGAAATCTCTGTTGTGTCGCGGTCATGCTCGCAGATAGCACGAATGACCTGGAACATCGGGGTGATGCCTGTACCACCAGCGATCATGCCAATCTTCTTGCAAAGGTTTGGCTGATACTTCATTGCTCCTTTTAGTCCTCTGAAGAGAACCTCGTCGCCGACCTCAAGCTTCGCCAGATACTTGCTTGTGAGCTTGCCATCGGGGTATGCCTTGATGACCAATTCCAAAACACCAAGATCGGAATTATTGGACACTGGCGTATATGATCGCGCAACACTTTCTCCATCGATGTCGGCTTTGATGGTGACGTGCTGACCAATCGGCAGGCCGAGAATTGTGCTCGTGGTCGGAAGACTAAACATCAAGCGATAGACGTTGGGTGCAATTAGGGTCTTTTGCTTGAGCGGAAGTGGCGAGTAAGTGACTGGATCCAAGAGTCCTCTCTGCAACAAAGTATCTTCTTGAGCTCGCTTGGGAACCTTCATATGGGCAGGGTAACTCGTAAAGGGCTTGCTCTTCATGGCCAAACTGGTGAATCGCTGTGCAGCGACGGCATTAGCGGTTGCGAGCGACCCACCGCCGACAATGATGCCCTTGACGAAACCTGAACCAGCTGAGTCGCTGCGTAAGGAGGCCAACAGCCAATTCGGTACGGTGAATCCTTGGCGCTGACCCAAGTAGTAAGCTCCAGCACCAGCGCAGGCAATGAAGCCCAAGTTTAGCAGCGTCGAGACTGATGATGATCCTCCAGTTTGGACCTTAACTGCCTCTATAGGTGCAAGTGGCTTAAGCTTGGGCTTCTTCTTCTCAAAGCCCTGAATCCTGCCAACGCAGCAGTCTTTCATGATCTCAAAGGCATCTTCTGAGTGTCCAGCGTTGTCAAAATCTTCACTGGCATCTGTACCGGCTGCTTCCGTGAGGACATCGGCGCCGCCAGGATGATCTGCTAGATATTTTGTGACATCGTAGACTGGCGGCGGTTAGCGCGTGGTTCAGCTGGAGTTTATTGGAGCGTACCTTGGCCGTGGATGATTAGCCATGCATCTTCTGGGCTGTTATGTTCAGCGACCTGCTTGATCGTAAATTCCTCCATTGTTCGTGGTAAGACTCAAAGAAGAGATTGGTATAGGTGATTAAGGAGCAGGTATTTAGCGATTACCATAAACCATTCGGATAAGAATACTAGAGACTGGATCTTGCAGACAGTTCTCTTAAACAGCTCAGTGTTTACGTATTTGGCGGTCATAACTTGGCCACATACCGTAATACTCGAAAGCAAAAGATCCCTGGACGATGCAGGATTATGCCGCCATTTGCATGTGCCCACAGCGGGCGGGCCGGAGTCAAGCTCCGTAGTGGATCCCCAACTCTGCCGAGGTTTCAGGGCCCGTAGTGGATCCCCCTGACCGAGGCCGACCCATTTTATGATCCACTCCGACCGGAGGCAGTCGGTGAAACAAAGCGAATTCCGCTGTTGATGTAACACATAACGCTCCATTGGCCAGAGAACCCTGAACATCGCAGAGAAAATCCCTCTTATTTCCGTCGTCGCGATTATACTAAACGCGAGTACCGACATGGCACGGGTCCTTCCGATATTCCCGTTTGCATCATCCAATCGTAACAATGATTATAATCAGACCCAGAAATCTGCGGACACGGATGTGCCGAGAGATTAACGGATGCAACGATAAAATTTGTACGATGCAGACTTTAACGTCATTCACTTTGCTGTGCAAGGTAACAGATATGTTGTCTCCACATGAGCATCGTATCCTTGCCTGCGGTGTAATAACAAGATGGCGAGGATGGGTATTCGCATGTGCCATGCATGAATGCTTTCGCCTTCTGGGTTTCCTCCATATAACAGCCAAATATTCTTAGCATTTCTGCTTTGGACAGACGGTCTTGGCCATTCATTTAGATCACAATAGTCATCATGTCAACAAAACAATTTTATCTCTTGGGCGAGGCACCGTCAACAGCTAGAGAAGTTGAGCTTCCGTCAGCTGTGGACTTTGAGGAGCTTCAAAACATTGTCGCATCTCACTTTGCGATCGTCAAGCCAAATGGTATGTTTCACCGAACAGCGTCACAAACGCAAACAATTAACCTGAACATCTAGGCGTCGGCTTTGTTCACGATGACAGAAGGCTCAATGCAGTGTCTGAAGTCTTAGACAAAGACGAACCAATCGCCGTCTCCGTTAACGGCAATGCTGTTCGCGATGTCCCCGGCCCAGCTGGCATCCCATACTTCGGCAACTACCTTGAAATCTACCCCGATCATCTCGGAAACCACCAGCGCCTATTCGAGAAATACGGACCTTTATTCGTCACAAACAGCATGGGCAACCGTCTCTACCAGACCAACAGCGCCGAACTTTCCAATATCTTCCTCGCAGAAGACCATTACTTTACAAAGGACATTGTCCCAGGGCATCCCCTCCACCCAATCAAGAACCAAGAAGCAGGCGTCTTTCTAGCTGATACTGATACAGAGCAATGGCGCCTTGCTCATAAATTCCTCCCGCCTGCACTTGGCCCAAAAGCAGTTCGGCACTACGCTCCTACGATGCAGAGAACTGTAGAGCAGTCCTTTAAAGTCTTCGATGAGCTCGATGAAAAAGGCGAGGCGTGGAATGTTTACCAGTACATGCTGAAACTTGGCTCGCAGGCAGTTGGTAAGCTTGTTCTAGGCATGGACTTTGCGCATTTTGAAGAGGTGGATGCGCCGCTGCATGAGATGGTTCTCAAGATTGCGGAGAACTTGGAGCTGAATAAGAAAGTGTCTTCGATGGGAGCTTGGTATGCCAAGATGCCGTTTGGTGATCCCAAGAAGGTTAGGGATACAATGGCTAGGATCATGGAGATGATGACGGAGTCGATTGCGAGAGCTTCAAAGGGGCAGGAGGATCTGGAGCTTCAGGATGCAGCTCTCAAGGCTGAGAATGTTGTTGGTAAGTCATAACCTTGCACATCAAGCGGCGGGGTCCAAGCTGACCGTCTAGACTACTTCCTCCGAGCCAAAGACAACAAGGGCAGCAAGTTACCGCCATCCCAATTCGCCCCAACCCTACTCGTAGCTACAGCCGCCGGCTTTACCACCACTTCATCCTTGCTATCCTGGTTGATCTACAGTCTCGTCAAGTACCCAGGCAACCAAGAACGTCTCCTCCAAGAACTCATCGATAACGACTGGGACGACGATACCCAAGTAACAGCTGAGACAACAAACAAGCTCAGCTTCCTCGATAAATTCATCAAAGAAACCCAACGCCTGCACAATCCCTCCTTCCAACCCGCTCGCACCGCCAAAGTCGATATGATCCTCCCAGGAGGCTACAGACTCCCCAAAGGCGCAGTAGTAATCTCAGCACTACATCACATGCACAACAACAAAGATGTGTGGGAGAACCCTGGTCGTTTTGACCCTGATCGCTGGGATACAGAACAGGTCAAGAATCGACCTCCGGGCTCTTACATCCCATTCGCGACAGGGCCAAGAATGTGCGTCGGGTTCAATTTTGCGTTGCAGGAGATCAAAGTGTTTTTACCGAAGCTTGTGTATCGGTACAAGTTTAGCTTGGCGCAGGATGGGCCTATTGAGTATGATCCGTACTTTCAGCTGATTCGGCCGAATAATTTGTATGTTCAGGCGGAGAAGAGGGTGAAATGGCCACCAAAGTCGGAGTGATATGATATTCCTGGTAGATTGCACTATAGCTTTTGGAGTATTCAAATGTTATTATTTAACCTAGAGAAGAATAAATCTGGGGATCTCCCTACACAACTGTTTCTCACCGTCTCGTCAAGTCATCGGACAAAACCCGCGGACAAGGTCCGAAAATTGTGGTTCACATCCCCCGTTTAGGAATAGCCCAAGGAGAAGAGTCATAACACAAACATCTCAATTCATTCTTAAATCTTTCCCCGGACCTTTTTTCCTTTCTATTCGTAAATTGACAAAGTAAAGATGGTGCTCACCAAGGATGAGAAGGCTCTTCACGACCAGGTCAACATCCTGCCTCGCCGCCAATTGATCATCGCCCTCGCCACTCTCTCTTCGGCTTTACTCCTCGTCACAATCGATCAAAATGGTATCTCAGTGACTCTCCCCACCATTGCTAAAGATCTCAACGCCGAGGCCACTATTTCATGGGCTGGTACTTCTAGCTTGATCGCAAATACCTGTTTCCAGATGCTGTATGGCAGACTATCCGATGTCTTTGGTCGTAAGGTCGTTTTCATCTCTGCCGCTCTCCTTCTCTGTGTTTCGGATCTGCTCTGTTCGTTCAGTCAGAATGCAGTCATGTTCTATGTCTTCCGGGCTCTCGCCGGTATCGGCGGTGGTGGTGTTCTGAACCTTAACAACATCATCATATCTGACATCGTCAGTCTTGAGCAGAGGGGAAAGATCCAGGGCATCACTGGCGCTACTGTCGGATTGGGTAACATCATCGGACCCTTCATCGCCGCTGGTATCATGCAGAGGTCATCTTGGCGAGCGTTCTTCTGGCTTTTGACACCACTATCGTTCATCACTGCTGCTTTGGCCTTTTTCTTTCTTCCTTCCAAGCCTGCAACTATTAGTTTCAAGGGAGGGATTGCCAAGATTGATTGGGTGGGCTCATGGGTCTCAGGTGTTGGCATCGTTCTTCTGCTAATCCCTATCTCTGGAGGTAAGACCCCAAGCGACATGAAAGCTGAACGCAACTAACCTCATCTTCTAGGAGGTTCGTACTTCTCATGGGACTCACCACTGTCGATTAGCTTTCTTGCTGTCGGTGGCTCGTTGTTCATCGCCTTTATAGGATGGGAATGGAAGATGGCAAAACTTCCAATGATGCCAGGTAAGATGGCATGCCCAGATTTCATTCATGGCACCCTGCTGACTCAAGTTCTCTCCAGTCGACATCTACAAAAACTCAAGCATTAGTATCATGCTGGCCCAGAATTTCTTGCTCGGCGCCGTTTACCAGTCTTACCTCTACTACGTTCCTCTGTATCTCCAGAACCCTCACCAGTATAGCGCCATGAAGTCAGCAGCGATATACACTCCGTTGGTGGCGGCGCAAATGATTGCTTCTGTATGTTCGGGACAATACATTAGCCATCGCCTCCGATATGGTGAGGTGCTCATATTCGGTTTCGCTGTATGGACATTGTAAGTTGTTCCCTAACTCTTCCATATTCTAAGCAAGTCGCTTACGTCTTCGCCAGAGGAGCGGGCCTCGCTCTACTACTCACGCGACACTCCAGTATCGCCGTCATTGGTGTTATACTGGGCGTTGTCGGAATGGGAGTCGGTTGCATCTTCCAGCCTACCTTGATTGCACTACAAGCTCATTCTCCCAAGAGCCGTCGTGCAGTCATCATTTCCAACAGGAATTTCTATCGTTGTATTGGAGGCGCATGCGGTCTTGCTATCTCTGCGGCAGTCCTTCAAGCACAATTACGCGCTACTCTGCCTGCTGAGTACAAGGACCTTGCTAGCTCGACATATGTGCTGCCGGAGTCGATGCGCAAGGTTCCTGCGGTTTTGGATGCCTACATGTCTGCAAGTCATAGCGTGTTCATACTGCAGGTTCCGTTGATAGGGCTTTGCTTACTTGGAACGGCTTTTATCCGGGACCGAGGGCTAGAGCCGGTGAAGGATACATAGAGCATTGGGATATGGTATTTACACGAGCAACTAACCTATATCTCATAGGTAATTTGCCCGTTAAACTTCATTACAGGCAATATCCTTCCTTCTTATCGAGACACTTAGAGAATGACCAGGATAGATTGGAACCTTGGGTTTATAACTAGAACGACCTGAATATCAATCGAAGGAATAGACGCCTGCGGTGACTCCAAGCCCCCTAAATCTTGGCCATATTGCTAAAAAATAACTCTTCCCCTGAGGCCAATGTTACAAACGGGGGAGCAGTATTGAATACACCGCGTGGGTCGTACTTTTTCTTGAGGCTTGAGAGAAAGCCATAGTTTGGCCCATATGCCCTTCTCAACGTGTTTTGACCTGGAGGCGTTAAGTTGACATAGGTACTGGGAAGAATGTTGGCCTGGTTGGTTCCTCTGATGGCTTCCATAAAGTCCTTGAGCCATTTATCAGTCCTCTTGACCTTTTCCTCGGAGTCAACGCAACCAAGAAATTCAAGCATGAAGTGGCGCTCTGTTGCGGGAAAACAAGATGCCTGAGCTGCCTCTCTGGGAGCCTCTCTGGTGCTGTGAATCGCGAAACCCAGACCAACCTGATTGGGCATGATATTGACATGGTGTGTAATCACGTCGATGATCTCTTCTGTCAATGACAAGACGCTGATGGTACCAACATTCCCAATCATCCCGGGCATGGCAAAGTTATCTCTGAAGTCGTCTATAGCGCCCAAGTGCGTTGTATTCTTGACTGTCGAGTGAACAAACGGGCCCAGCTTCGTGATCTTGTTGATTTCCCTTTTGCCTTGTTCCTGATCTTCGTGGAGCCACATTACTTGACAGAAAGGTGCTTTACCCAGGGGCGTGACGATGAACAAGGGCGCCATGTAAAGACTCTCTGCTGGATCTCTCAAAAGTTGACGTTCCGTCTCACGGCAGATATTGGCGACTGTGGTCTTTGTGTCTGACTCGTCGAAGATTACATGCCCAGAGAGGAGCTTATATGATCAGGTTAGTTGATATTGTTCTGTGAGTGTGCATATGTTTGTAAGATGAAAACGAGCTGGCATAACTTACATTTCCCTGTGAAAATATTCTTATAGTTAATTCGACAATAACCCCAAAACCACCCCCAGCTCCTCGGATTCCTTTGAGGAGGTCGGCGTCAGCGTCTATAATACAACCGCACCAATCTACAACTTTGGCTCCGAGGATTGACTCATGCCCCAAGCCATGAAGCCAGGCAAAGGGTCCATATCCTCCATAGCAAGACCACCCAACAAACCCAATCGGTGGCACCATGCCCGTTACAGCTGAGTACCCTTTGCTCTGCAAATCGCCAATGAGCTTCTCAAAGAGAATACCACCTCCGATTCGGGCCGTCTTTCCACCATCGTTTACTTCGCAAAACGAGATGTAACGCAAGTCGATACAGACAGAGTTGTTGGTCTGAGACTTCCCGAAAAGTTGTTGCCGCCTGATCGTACAGTGAAGGGAATACGGTTAGCAACAAGATATACCACAAGCCTGGAGACTTGTAGAGCATTTCCAGGGCGAACAACAGCCCAGGGTATGCTATTATTCGTCAAGAGTCCTATATTGGTCAACTTGGCAAAGTCAGGCGAAGAAGGAAGAGAATGCGGAATGTCTTTCTGCTCCAGGAGGAAGGCTTCCAGGTTCTTCTCCTGGGCCGCGGGCGGCTGGCTGTTGACGTCCTCGAAAGCAGATTTGTCGCCCATTTTATCTAAGCTCGATGGATCAAATTGGGATTGTAGAGGTGACGAGACGAAGATAATCGAATGAATCAATCTGTGTGCAGTGAAGAACAGCTATCATCGCCGTGTGTATTATATAGTCAGGACTCAGGCCGTAAACGCAATCAATGGTCCAGGCTACGAATCGCAAAATGCGGGGTATTATCCATGTGGCTAAGTACCATCAAATCACCGCCTTCAGATGTGTTCTACTAGATTAGAGTGTCCAATCTTCCCCGGAATCGAATTGTACTAACTTCCCTGACGGGTACTCCCCTCCCAAGTCCGCGGAAGACGCAACGTGTATATCTTGAGGTATCTCGGCACTAACAGACGGCAGTGAGGATTCCGCCGCACTTCCGCCGCACCAAACTAAAACCTCTACAGATTTGCATGTCTTTACCGCAGATCTTAGATGGGGCCTTAAGTACGTAACTACGTAGTCAATCGCTCGCTTAATTTTAAGCTTTAAGAGTTGGTACGCCCAGGGACAGGGTATGACTATGCCTCGGCCTTGGTTGGCGCGCTAGGATTACCCCAGAGTCTGCCCAACAAGGGTCTTTGGTGCACCTTGTAGGTTTTCAATTACTGTTTGGTGCTAGATGCCTCAGATCTAGAGGACCCATACCTGCCGAGGCCTTGCCTCGGAGCTGTATCATGGCTTTTAACTACATAAAGAGAGAGAAATATCCAGATAAGAAACAAACATGCTAATCCAGCAACTAGACCTTCAAAATGTGCATAATACTTACCCTTCCGTTATTCTTAGCATATCAAGTACTAACATATATACCTAGGCTAACTAAACTTGTATTATACGGAGATTACATTTCTCCATATACTATCACCACCGTGCATACAATGCTTGAAAAGGGCCTTGATTGGGAGTATAGGCATGTCAACATTGTTAAGTCTGAGTCTCGAGTGAGTGATTATATGATTAGACTCACATGACAGCTTCTGTGACGCAATGTGCTGAGTCTTGTGTAGAGCCCTGAGCATCTGAAAAGGAACCCCTTTGGCAAACTACCTGTTTTAGATGTGGTGGATGATAGGGAAGAGATAGTGCTTCGGATCTGCGGTATGGCCTCCGTTCATGTGGCTAAACACTACCAGCCCAACAGACTAACCTTGCGAAGAGAGTCGCGCAATCGCCCGCTATATTGCCATTGCCTTTTCCGACAAGGGAAATGATCTGATACCAGATATCACTAATGTGAGCGCTATGGCTTCGTTCGAGGAGGCTGCGTCAATCGAGACCTCTTATCTCTCGACTAAGGCATTCCAATACGCCTCAGACATTCTCATCAGACCGTAAGACGCTTTCTTCTCCTGCCAGGTGCCATGCTAACCACTATCTTGATAAGTATACTAGGTGTACCTCGCCTAGATAAGGAGACAGTGCTGGAGATCTGGAACGGACTAAGTGGCGACTTGAAGGTCATAGATAATATCTTATCTAGTCGCAAGTATCTCGCAGGATCCGACTTTACTCTTGCTGACATCTGGTCGATGCCTTGGGTGTTTCAGCTTGTTGATCTAAAAGGTGGAGCTGATATCTTTTTTACTGGCTTGCCGCACTTGCGACGTTGGTGGGAGACAGTGAGCTTGAGACCGGCTTGGAGGGAGGCGTCTAAGCTGATGCGTGAGGCACAGCTGGCCTTGAGGGAAAATGCAGGCAAATAAGTGCCAATCCAATCTAACGGGAAGAGACTCGCGTTTGAGGCTTTGCTGTCTGATTTATTGCTATCATAAATGCAACACAGATAAACACTACTCAAGAAACAGCAAACCTTCCCAATAGACTATAAGTGATAAACGTATATAAAAACAGCACAACTGCGGTATGGCCAGTAGAATAGATAATAAGCTAAGTAAATTAAATAAAGAAACAACCTATATAAGAATAAGGGACTTGGGAGCTTAGCAGTTTTTTGAAATTTCCTTGATCAACTTATAGACGGCCTGAGATCTTCTCCCGTAAGCTAGGCAGGGGGGCCAAAGGGAATTCCAGACTCTTCCACTGGGCAAAAGCAGAAGAAACGGATGCCAGCTTTGGTTGCTCCAAGGCCATTTTGTCTCGAATATCGTGTCTGTGCTGTATTTTACCTTTGAGCGTCAGACAACTAACAGTTGAGTCCTCCTCCCATTTCGGTCGAATATTGCCCCCAGGTCCCAGTTCCAGAATGCCATTTGCGCCGCATGTGATACAAACAACCTTGTTTCCTTCACGAAACTCAATCTTGAGCAGATGGCAATAAGGACAACTGCCGCTCTCCTTGGGGCCTAGATACTGTGCCTCATCGTACGGCTTCCCCATCTGGCTAGCCACACGACGACCCAGCAGTTCAGCACGTGCGAGAGCAGCTCCAGAATCCGCCAACACAGATCCTGGGCTTGCATACCCAGACAGTACAACCTGATCAACCACACGGGAGTGAATGGGGTATATGCACGTCTGCAATGTCGGTAGAGCCATTGTCCACTGCTCCGGGAATGTAGGGTTAGACCCAGAAACAGCAATGAACCCAGCCACACGAGGCTTGAAGTCTCGCGGATCAAGTTTGACGTCTTTTACAGACTCATCGCCCTCTTGCTGTCGACGTCTGAGGTCATAGGCCATGGACACATCAGCGTAAGGTCCAAGGATGGCATCAGCAAGAGCTTTCAGGGTTCCGGCGGGCTGATGGCTGTATACCGGACTGGCAATAATAATGGCGTCGGCATCCATGATAGCTTCAAACACAGCCTCGCGGTCGTCAGTCTCTCTCTTCCTGGATTCGTATTCTTTTCCATCGTCTCGATATGGTATCATAGATGGATCATCTCTGAAGGGTAGGTGCTGTCTCGGTAATACAACGGCAGGTACGTGAATCCAAGACACAGTGATTGACGAGTCGGTGGCTGTAGCTGCTTTGAGGGCTGCTTTGAGTAGGATCTCAGAGTTCCCGTGGAGAGAGCCATTGCAAAGACCAAGGATATGCATTGTAAGTGCTGCGCTTGATGGAATGAGGGATTGGGTTGTGATGAGATACTGAGGGGTATAAAAGTCAAGACTTGACACTCTTGAGAAGTTACTTTTCATGTGCCAATCCAGAGATCCTGATTGGGGAATTTATAAGTTATGTTGTTGATTGATAATCCTGGCTTCCCCGCGATTTCGTATTGCCTGAATCTAGATCCCCAGTCTCATCCGCGGAACATACATCCTGCTTGGAATAAACAAGCCTGGACCTTCCGGCCCCTCAGACGGCAAACTGAATCTTCCGAGGATGCTGACCTCGAGAATTCAGTCGAGCTTCAGAAAGAGCTGCACGTTAGGGAATTAGCTCGCGATATCCTTGCTAGAGCTCCATGCTTGAGTGATCTAGTCTAGTAAGTCTAACCATTTGTCGCTGTTCTGGTCTGTCTAGATCTTAGCTTAGCGAATAGTAGCTACACCACGGCATTTCTTCCTTCCGATCAAGTTGATGTGGTTTCGGAATTGCGGGGGTGGATTTAGCTGGTCCACACTACCACAGGTCTAGCCATAATGCTAACTGCACTGGGTTTGTAGCTCTCTTCCTCTGTTGCTTTTTGTTCAAGTACGGCGAATGAAGTAGATCTACTGAATTTTTTATGGCTCGATGAATAATACACTTCGGTCACATACTATTGCTTATGCATGCATGCCTATTCTTGACAGGCCATTCCTTGTGAAGTTAGTTATGGAATTGGGGTTAGTCCTCGGAGAGATAGACTAGTCCGTCCCGAATCGTGGGGCCGAAATGCGGGGTTAATACGGAAGGCCAAATCGACAT
>JABEEJ010000758.1:0-17861 GCA_013363135.1 Fusarium brevicatenulatum
AAAATACTAATTAATATTTTAAAAAACCCTGGCTACAGATATATAGAAATTATAGTAATATTCTTCTAGTACTTATAGAAACTTTAATACTTTTATTAATAGTGTGGCCGAGTCAGATAGTTCCATAACTCGCTACGTTCTCAGTAAGTCCCTGCTCTTGATCGGTCTCTCTATCGCAATTGCTATCGATGCCGCATCTCAGCTTATAGACTTAGAGCCATTGACCGAACCCTTTGTAATATCCACTACGAGAGCTACGTTTCTAGCTTTAAACCTGGTCTCTCGACTGCTTATGCAAGTACGGTATTCTTTCAGATCGGCTATGATAGAGAAACATTCTGCATCGGAGGGTCTAGCATCCGATAACAATAAAATGAGGAGCCAACAAGCGCACAATGACACCAGTGAGCTTTGAAACCATGGCCTTCAGTCATCTGTCATTTCAGGCCCGAACGGCAATAACCAGGACATGAATGAAAACAACATTACAAAGAGGCGGATGGGTGGCTTCCACCTTCTCAAGCGGTCTTCATAGGAGCTGCTTGATGGTAAATAGATACCCAAGCAATGGCCGACCGCTCTAATTAACATTCGGGAGTCTTTATGTACATGTATATCCTAACCTAGTTGCGATGTTAGAGTGTAAGATAGTTGCTAACTGCTATCTACTCATTCGACGCCGCGCCAACCCCCAGCGCCGATTTCATCTTACTAAAGGTTTTCAACGATGTCATCTCTGGGCTATCAGCACTGCTGCTGGTGATCTGTGCGCAGTGCAGGATCGTCGCTGCACAGTCGGCCGCAAGCGCCCTTAATAAAGAACCACCACTGTAAGTCTTCTATCGCTCGAGAGGCTTGTCATAAGACCTTTTAGGGTGGATAGCGGATGTTCGACATTGCAAACCGTAAACGGACCAACGAGCGTCAGGGAATGCGGGGTTCTTATAAAGTGATGAGAAAACTGAACTTGAGGATGCCGCGTAAGCTATGAATTCCGCATACGAAAGTGGGCGATTATCACGTTGCAGGTAGCGAATGAGTTGGATGAGGCTTGCAGGATAGGCTTTGATTTACCTTGTATACATACCCAATTGACAATGACCTGTCACTTAAAAGTTCCTAGTGCCCACCTCAGATGATAAGGAAAACTGGGGTAACTCACTTATCATAGCCTAAAATGGCTTGCAACATGACAGCTGAAATGCAAGCTGCATGTTTTGTCTTAGAACTACAAGGCCGAGCGCTTCGTATAGTAAGTCAAGTCCACCTTTGTGACTACTTGAAAGTGGCTGGCTGAGTTTCGATGGAGATCTGCAAGTGATGAGGTGATACCCGCCCGCGGATAACTTTCAACTAGCTATCCGATGTCTGCGACCGCCAGGCCTAGAGGTCATGGGCTGCCAGGTCTCAGTCTCTTTGGATTCGTGGACCTGTAATGGGCTGCTAAGGCCTGGGCGGGAGGAGGAGGCTGGACTATTGAACTCTGGTGATAAATCAGCACGTTATCACATGGATGATCTGCAGGATGAGGGGAAGGATTTACGGCAACACATCCGTAGCTTTTGCAGATGTATTGGTACCAATTGTGACGTGGTTTTATTCTCTGCATAGTTCTCTCATTGCGCATCCCTCCATTGGACAAACTCTAGATGAGCTGGTCGTCAATCGATGATGTCTCCTTACATGATGGCGTTCAAAATGGATGCAACCTTCCTACTAAACTTTCTACGGTTGCAGGATCGTGTATATAAGTCCAGATTGGCCCGCATCAAAACATAGACCATCAAATTGAGCTCGTCTTTGCAATTGCCCAAGCATCTCAACCTTCAAGAATATCTTCATTCCACCCACGACTGGGAATCAATTAGGATGGATTCATTTGACCGTCTTAACCACCTTACCCAACCTGCGGTCCAGAATCTTCCCAAGCTGGAACAGCCCGTTGCCGTCCACACGCGCTATGCTGTCAGGAGCGAGCAGGATGCGTCCGTCAGCGCATCCAGCGCGACCGTGGAGACCAAGATTTGGTTCAAATCGCCGGTCGGTGTCTTGACCCGTACATTTATCACTGGTATCATTATGACTGACTCTCCCTAGCCACTTGCCACCCTAACCCTCCGTATGATTCGCGCGATCAAACTCTTTGCAGAGTCGCACGATCAAGGGTCCGTCTCCAACTTGGAGCAGGGCAACTGGACCTGGTTCGAGCTGGTCATCCTTGAAAATGAAGACTCGACCTCTCCTAAGAAGGACTGTAAAGGCAAGGAGCTTGTCGTCACAAGCCATCCCAACAAAGTCGGCTCCAAAGCCTACGAGTGGATGCAGGGCGACACCTTTGACACGAGCCGTCACTTTCTCAAGTCTCTCGAGGTCAGTTGAAGTTTTACCTGACCCCTCCTCGGTCTCTGACTGACGTGATGGCACAGGCTGGAAATGTGATTGCAGTCCGGCTTTGCGCTCGTTTTGCTGGCTGGAAGATCTCTGCGAAGAATGGACACCTCGTTATTGACATTCGGGATGACAACGGTAGGCATACATGACCTCAATACCGCAACTTCATCATGACCACGGATTCTAACCCGAGATTCCAGACCCTTTCCCAATCACCCCCATTTCCATCAATACCAATGATGCGATTCCTCCTCGTCGCAACATCGGGGCCTGGTACGATGAGGCCAAGACCAACAACAAGACAGCGTTGGAGCTCTCTCTGTTCATTCGAGCCATGAAGACATTCCAGAGCCTCCCCCCTGACAACCAACTCTCGTTCTACCGCATCGCCGGCATTCACGGCTATCCATACAATGTTTCGTGGAACATGGGTAAAGCGCCGATCCCACTTGATGCCCCGGACTTGAGCAAACGGATGGAAGGTGATGAGCGTGGGTTCTACTGCCATCATAACGATTACCTCTTCCCCACTTGGCACCGCGCGTACATGATGCTGTTTGAGGTATGTACCACTTCTTTCTATCCTACATCGAGATTGGGGGACTGATGATGACTGCAGCGACGAGTCAGTGATCTCATGATGGAAGAAGCCGTGGCTCGTGGTAAGGAAAACAAGGAGTGGATTGCTGCTGCAAGGCGTTGGCGATTGCCCTACTGGGACTGGGCTCTGAAGCCAAGTCTTCCCGACATCGCCAGGAACGACAAGATTTCCATCGTCAAGTCTTGGGACGGTCAAGGTCAACCCCAGTATGAGAACGTGGAGAATCCCATGTATCGATTCCAGATGCCTGGTCACAGCCCCATGGGCGATGATATATACGGCAACTACCGCATTGACAACAAAAAAGATACCCCGGTAAGGATCCAACAGCTAAGCTCAAAGCCTTGCAATGGCCCCTTACTAATGAAAGCTCAGTGGGATCTGTGCATCGGCACCAGCCGCCACGGCATCACGCTTCGTGACAAAGAACGCAAATGGGTCGAGGGAGTATCCAACAACGAGCAGGTGGATTTGTCCCTGCAAGGTGTTCACAAGGACCTGAGCTGCCTCACGCTCAAGGACGCCGTATATCGCCTGCTCACGCACGACTACACCACCAAATATGTGAACTTTGCTTCCACCAAGCATGACAAGGAGAAGATGGAAAAGGCACCCGGAGACACTGCCAAGGGTTACCTCAACCTAGAGCAGATTCACAACAGCGTCCACGTAAGTATTTTATCTTCTTCACTTTCAGGCCTTTGGGGCAGCGCGGTTGACTTCTTTAATAGGACTTCATCGGCGGCGGTACAGATCGCGCTGGCATAGGCCACATGGGCTCCGTCCCAGTGGCCGCCTTCGACCCCATTTTCTGGCTGCATCATTGCAACATCGACAGACTTCTTCACCTGTGGCAATGCAACAACCCAGGCAACTGGTTCCATCAAAAGCCGGGGCAAGAAGTCAAAGACAGCCCTCAGAAAGATCTTGTTCCCTTCCATGCCTCAGCTGAACCTGATGACTTCTTCAATTCGAACAAGGTTCGCCATATTGATGCCCTCAACTATACTTATGACTACATGGATTAGATCACCGATGAGTTTGGAGATATGATTCCGGCCAAGAGCCACAGCTACATCAATAAGCTGTACGGGCCACCAGAACAGGCCTTCCAACATCACGAAGAGTCAACAGACCCTCTCATCAACATCGTCTACAACCGGTATGAAGACTCCCTACCCATGTTCATCGCATGCCTTACTCTAACGTCCTTTTTTCTTTAACTTAGGTATTGTTTGAACGGCAAATCATACACATTACTCTTCTTCCTTGGCGAGGTTGACCACACAGCGCCATACAACCAACAGAAGAATCTTGTCGGCAGCATCTTCACATTCAGCACCGCCCTTGAGGAGGACACAATTACCTGCAAGAACTGCTATGAGCAGAAGCGCGCTAATGTCCTGTCTCGCGCCCAAGTCCCCCTCACGCGTGCCGTGCCTATCGAGCAACGAGAGGAGTCAGAAGCGGCCATGAGCTACTTCCAGGAGAATCTCAAGTGGACTGCCATCAATGAGGCTGGCAAAGTGGTTGCCAGGGAGAAGTTGACGGATCTGGAGATCACACTGTTCATCGGAGTGAATAAGCTTCAAGGCAGCTTAGGCAGAGAGTCATTGTTCAAGTTTGATGATTATAAGGAACAGAAGTTTAACTGGGAGAGTGCCTATGTTGCTGGTGCATCTCAATTTTAAGGCTGAGAAAAAGGGCTTCTACTTGAGTTATGCAATTCAATGAATGTTAAGTAACTTTGTATCCAAAACAATTCCCACGACTCCTGGCCTCCAAATCACAATTCCTCGAATGTTGTTACACAGAACGCCTGGATTGGACGATGCTGATAAAGGCATGTGGGCACAGAGCAGGCTCATCTCTAATAGGCTAAGCGGTCTCGACTTTCAAGCATTTGGCCAATAGTGTTTGTCCACGATACGTGGGATGCAGATCAGAGGCGAAGTATTGGCTTACTTACTGCAACTACTGCGCAAAATTGACTGATCACAGCTGGCTGAGCTGGGGCTGTGTCCCATTTCACATTCCCCTCCTCATGGATGAGGACCTTTCGTAGCTACAATGATTGCAATTTCTTCATCGAGCAACAAAATTCTACGTAGGCGCAATTCACTCTACCCGTCATCCAGCTCTCCAACAGTCTCGATTTACGACGCCAGGGTGCATATCTGATATGGATAACTGGCATAAAGGCCAATGCAAAAAGCCTGACATCGCCATCTGTCCTGGACTTGATGTTCCAACATGTTTGAACTGCGGAGGAACTTACCTGTCTCAGAGCACAGACAGCAAACATAACGATGAACTTCAGATTCCATCAGCGAGCAAGCGGTCTCTCATGCAATTGAAGTGGCCGCCATCGATGTCATATCAGAACTACGCTTACTCCGATGATACCGATGGCTCGTTGCACGAGTCACTGGCTTCACTGGTTGACCAAGGATGGTGCGACAAGGAAACAGACAAACACAGTTCTGGCTCTTCTGTTATCAAGACAGCTCATACGCCATCTTCGCAAGTAAGCAAGACCTCATATCAGTCCCTTGATGGGACCAAGATACGTGTTTTACGACTGCACAAAGGACGCTTTGGGGATTGCTTACATGGAGACTTTGAAATTGTGAGCCTTCAGAACCAAGAGGCAGAGTCAGAAGAGCCAGCAACGATACCAACAGATGGCGAGGAAAATGCTACATCATATGAAGCAGTTTCGTATACCTGGGCCAAAGGAAATGGCAGACGGGAAAAAGACCACGCCATATTCATCGGAAATCGCTGGGAAGTGCTTCCAATTACCGAGAACTGCTATGATGCCCTGCAGAATTGTCGGTTTGATGATCAAGATAGACTCCTATGGGTTGACGCAATCTGTATCAACCAGTCAAACATTTCTGAAAGGACTCATCAAGTCGGTATGATGAGACGTATCTACTCCACTGCCAGCCGCGTTCTGATATACCTGGAGACAGGTGATACTGGGGGCGGCTCAGAAATCACGGATGATCCCCAGATTCTCAGTACCAACCCATATTTCTCGCGTATATGGGTAGTACAAGAGATAGCATCTGCAAAACAAGCCCTGGTTTTGTATGACCGTAAAGCCATGCACTGGGACTTTTTCCACGGGAATCTGCAGCACTTCTCTTTTGAGAGATGGATGCGTCATTTTGGTTCCCCCGGACAGATCGATGATGCTTATGGCTTCTTGGCTCTGCTAAGGGATACGCAGAACTGCAACGCTTCGGATCCTAGGGACAAGATATTTGCCTTACTTGGGCTCTGGGAGAATTCGGTAGAGCCAGACTACACACTATCGCCACAAGCTGTGTACACAGGATTGGCATCCATTCTTGTAACCGATAAAAGCTGGGAAGTGGTAGCACAGTTACTTGATATGGCTGCCCATGGCCCCTCGATGCCTGGCCTTCCGTCGTGGGTTCCTAACTGGAGTGAAAAGAGCCCACAGTCGAGCTTACGTGAGTGGAAACCTGGATTCCCCAATCACGCACTCCCCAGGTTCTGGTCAAAGGATAGTGGGGAATTCCGGGTCCATGGCCAAACCGGTTCTCTGTGCATTAAGGCTACTGAGATTGACATCCTGGCCCAATATCTCTTCCGTGGATTCCGGCCGATTTCCGATGGAATGGTTACTGTCAAAGCTGGATGTTTCCAGCTCTCATTAGCCCCCGAGGTTCTGCAGATATGCGAGCCCACTGACAGTATCTTCCGCCTTTCTCGGGATACATTCTGCCTAATCCTTCGGAAGAAGGCCGATCCCAATATCTACAGTTTTATAGGACTTTGCAGATACACCAGCCCAGGGAAGAATGAAACGGAAGTTGATGCCATCAGATACATTCTGGACTGGGGTTGGCTCTTCTCACTGCGGCAAAAACAGCCCTGGTCAGAGCTTTCTACTTGGGCGAACACCCAGGTGTGCTGGCTGGCTCTTCGACAGCAGAAGAAAGTAGAAACTCGACTATTTCTTCGGAGGGTTGTCAGAAAAGCCCAGTTCCTGCAAAAGATGCGCAATGTGGCTAAAAGTGCGCAACAGGCTCTGAGCAATCACAGCAGAAACAAACCACTATTAAAGAAATTTTTCAAGCGTCAATGGAAGAAAATCTATAAGCTATGGCAGCAACAAGATGAAAGAATAGTTGTGGATCATCAAGCACGCAGGGCCTTGATCAGAAAATTGCTTCCAGGCTATAGTAGCCTGGAACCGTTGCGAGACACTACTACCCAAGATCCACCAGGACAGTCGATGTGGCTCCCAGTATCTTCCTTTTGGCTAGCAGGAATGCGCACAGTAGAAGAACCCAACGATTCATATACTGAACACCGATTGCTCGTGGATTGTGTTTCCGGGAATATTCCATTACCCCCTCTTCATCTGATTAGGGATAAGAAGAGCCATATTGCTCTTTCCCTTCAGCTAGGACTTGAGAAAGGCCTCAGGCAGCTACAGAGACTAGCACAAGAACACTTCCTGCAAGATAAGACAGCTCGTGAGATGGTCTTGGAATCCTATAATCTACAGCGATCGCATCGCTCCGACTTCAGAGAGAAGGAATGGGCCATTTTCCTGCACTGGCTAGCCAGGCCAATGTCACCGAGCTATGAAGCGCTGAAACATAGTTTAAGCAGGGATATCCCTTTGATTTGGGAAGGAGAGCTCGAAACCAGAGCCCAGCTTGACAAAACCCACGCTTGGCTAGATGATAACTTTAATCACTACATAACAGCGCTATCCTACTCACCCAGAAGCGAATCATCCCTCAATAAGATCTTCAAACTCATATACCGTGAGCAGTTCGAACTCCTCTGGATTTTGTGCTTTCATTCCGACTCTGCCTATACCGCAGGACTCGGCGATATCCCACGGGATAAAATTGGCGCTGAGCTTGCACGCTCTTTTTTCTGGAGGTTCGATCGCAGTATCAAGAAGGCCTACCGAGCTGTTGGAAACCGGTGTATAACTCACGACGAGACTATGAAACTGTGGACCAAGTTCCTTGACTGGCTCAAACAGCCACTGTTTGAGGAACAGGCTCGAGAAGTACCATCGAAAGTGTACTACGATCGACCACGTTTACTAGTGGATGAAGAAAATAGCGACGACAGATATGGGGTTGATACCTTGAACAGGATAAAGCGTAAAGAGGTGCTTATTGTGCCGAAAACAGAGGAATATGTCTTGGAAATGTCTATGCGAGCATCACGTCTTTCACATACGCGCTCTTATACAAGGCGGACACTGTCTGAGCTCGTCCAGTCCGAGATTTGGCGACGAAGGCTCCCAGAAAGAGTCTTTGCTTTTCTTTTTGAAGACACTGAGACCACCATTCAACCAACGCAGCCTGATGATAGAAGTTTGGAAGAAATACTTGCCAGTGGTCAGTCATACAACTGCGGCGGGCCTTCAGTCCAAGCCTGGAGACAAGAGACCGCATTCTGGAAGGATGTGGAGCAGTATGTATCGAAATCCGAGTGGCATATGAGTTGCATCAAGATGGACCTCTTGGGCGAATCGGAAGAGGAGAAAGACATGTATAAGGAAATTGTTATTATTTAGATGCCTGCTCGGTTTAATTGATTCTGCATTATTTGAGCTGACTGACCACGAGGCTCTGGAGGTTGCTCACAGTCTGACTCGCCGTTTCTGAGTCGGTAACGGAGACAGTCGTGAGAGGAAGTGACATGCGCCGTTGAGCCCTCAATGAAACATGGCTTGGACCTTAATTTCATCCCGACAGCTAGAAAAGTCAAATATAAGCATGATCTGCCTACCATTCAATCTTATTCATACCCCATGACATCACCGTAACTCGTGCATCATTATAATTCCACAAATAACAACCTTCCGCCCAGCAGCGGGGTTATTACCTTAACCTAATTAGCACTCGGGACAAGGCGCTTTCCTGCTGTCAACCGGGGCCTGGCCTGATCTCCATGGTTAAATTGCATGCCTATTTCCAATTGGCCCGTACCCCAGAGTGAACCTCGACAACAGCCGGGCTTGTGGCTAATGAACCTGGTTTTGCGGGGCACAATGCAACGCTACGATGATCATACCCTATCTCGTGGACCAAAATGTCCCACTTACATGAACCACGATAGTGCCTAAACGTAAATTTCTCGAATGTTGATCTCCCAATTTACCCGGTGCTTGTGTATAAGATGTGAATTATTTAGCTCACAGCGTTTTGAGGTGTCAGCTTCAAGGGTTCTTTAGCTATGAAGGTCTCGCAGGTGTACCTACCGTTGCTGGGCCTGCTGCCGGCGGTAGCAGGTCTCGGTCAACAGTCAATTGTCGCCTTTAACAAGTCAGATGACGCTTTTCAACTCGTCGGTGGAGATGCTGGGTCTGGTCAGATTCGTGTCTCTAAGGATGAGTACTGGGGCGTGATTCGTGCTGCTGGTGATCTGGCCGTCGACTTTGGCCGTGTTACTGGCACCAACTTCACTCTGAGCAACGGCAAGAAGAAGGCATCACCGGCTAAGTATAAGTTTAAGCCTGTTGATGTCAAGAACAACACACATGTGAGTATTTTCTAACCTTCAAAAACGTTTGCTAAGAATGTAGTACCGCACTCTTGATGAACAGCACTTCTCCGGGCCAAACTACTCAGACCCCAACGCTGGCAACACCAAGATCATCGTTGGTACAATTGGCCACTCTGATCTCATAGACAAGCTTGTCAAAGATGGCTTACTCGATGTTAGCAAGATCAAAGGCAAGTGGGAGTCTTTCGTCAGCCAGCTCGTCAAAGATCCCATCAAGGGGACTCTCGAAGCGCTGGTCATTGCCGGAAGTGACCCCAGAGGCACAATCTACGGTATCTACGACATCAGTGAGCAGATTGGTGTGAGCCCTTGGTACTGGTGGGCAGATGTTCCTATCCGTAAACGAGATGAGATCTTTGTGCTCGCCAAGCCCAAGGTTCAGAAGTCTCCTTCAGTCAAATACCGAGGTATCTTCCTCAACGATGAGCAGCCCGGTCTTTCGAGCTGGGTTGGGTAAGTTAATCACTTCAACTACGGAAATTGTCACTGACACGCGTAGTTCACGTTGGGACCCAACCTGGAACAACAAGGCTCCCTACAACCACGAGTTCTACGCCCTCGTCTCGGAACTGCTGCTCCGTCTTCGAGCCAACTACCTCTGGCCCACCGTCTGGGGCAGCATGGTCTACATCGACGATCCTCTCAACCAGCCACTTCTCGACGCTTATGAGATTGTTCTCGGTGGATCTCACACTGAGCCCATGATGCGAGCGCAGAACGAGTTCCGAACGTTCTACGAGGGTGAGTGGCAGTACAAGACCAACAACGAGACCATCGACGAGTATTTCCGCTATGGTGTTTCTCGAGCCAAGCCTTATGCCAGAAACAGTCTTTGGACTATGGCCATGCGAGGAACTGGCGACACAGCTATCGAAGGCGATCTCGGCATTGACGGGATTGTTGAGATGCTGGAGACTCTTGTCGACAACCAGAGAGAGATTCTTAAGGAAGGTCTCAAGGTGAAGAACCTGACTGATGTACCATCTCTGTGGTGTCTCTACAAGGAGGTTCAGTCTTACCAAGAGCGCGGTCTTGTCGTTCCCGAAGACATCACCCTTCTCTGGGCTGACGACAACTGGGGCAACATCCGCCGTCTCCCTCTCGCCAACGAGACAGATCGCTCTGGTGGTGCCGGCGTGTACTACCACTTCGACTACGTTGGCGACCCCAGAAACTACAAGTGGATCAACACCATTCAACTCGAAAAGACCACCGAGCAGATGACTCTCGCCTACCACCGAAACGCGCGTCGAATCTGGATCGTCAACGTCGGTGATCTCAAACCCAAGGAGATTCCCATCAGCCACTTCATGGACCTTGCCTATGACGTCGAGAAGTGGGAGAAGGACACAACGAAGTGGGTTGAAGCCTGGGTTGAGCGCGAGTTTGGCAGTGAACACGTCGAGGCCATCACGAGCATCATGACGCGCTATGGAATGTACGCTGCCCGCCGCAAATTTGAGTTACTCGAGCCCCAAGTATACTCTGTGATCAACTACCACGAGGCTGAGGCTATTCTTGAGCAGTGGGCTACTTTGAAGGAAGATACAAAGGCTGTTTACGATAAGCTTGATAAAGAGTATCAGCCTGCTTTCTTTGAGATGCTTCTCCATCCTGTTCTTGGTGGTGAGATTGTGAATAAGATTCAGATCTACGGAGCTAGGAATCAGTTGTACGCGGGACAGAAGCGTAACTCTGCTAATGATGTTATCTGGAAGTCTGTGGATTTGATGTACAAGGATTCAAACCTGACGCAGCGATGGAACGAGGTTCTTGATGGCAAGTGGGCACACATGCTCGATCGTAAGTCCCTTACTCTTCTGATTTGAACTCATCTAACATATGTAGAAACCCACCTTGGCTACGACGGATACTGGCAACAGCCCATGAGAAACACCCTTCCCGATCTCCGCTTCGTCCAAGACGTCTGGCCATCGCTCGGCGGCCAATACGGCGTTGGTGTCGAAGGCTCAAATGCCACTATCCAGGGCGACAGCCGCTGGCACTCTCTATCATCCAATAGCCTCGAACTTCCTCCCCTGGAACCTCACGGCGCTCAGTCCCGATACTTCGATGTCTTCCACCGCGGAAACAAGGGCTGCAACTGGCGCGCAGCACCGTGGGAGGACTTTGTCCAGCTGTCGCAGTACAACGGTACAGTGGGTGGTGATAACGGTACTGATAGCCGTGTTTATATCACGGTTGATTGGGATACTGCTCCTCAGGCACCTAACACGACACAAGTGATGATCAATATCACGAGTGACTGCCGTGGTTTTGAGAAGTATGCTGGTGAAGAGCCAAAGCTGGTCGTGACTGTCATCAACAGAGAGGTTCCTGATAGCTTCAAAGAGGGTTTCGTTGAATCTGATGGACATGTTTCTATCGAGGCATCTCACTATCAGAAGATTCACGAGGGTGACTCTGACGATTCCTCTCTCGAGTATCACACCATTAAGAACTACGGCCGTACTCTCGCTGGTATGGGCTTGTATCCCCTCAACACCGAGAAGCTCAAGATCGGCGAGGGTCCAGCTCTGGAGTACGACATATATCTCTTCAGCAACAACTCAGCCGTCAACGTGACAGTCTTCATGTCCCCGGGTGCCAACTACCTCGGCGATCGCAACCCTCTGCAGTACGGCATCACCCTCTTCCCAGCGGATAAGGAGCAGCCCGACCCCAAGATCATCACGCCCATTGGTCCTAACAAGGGAACTAACATGCCTGATGGTTGGGGTTACGCCGTTGGCAACGCTGTTTGGGGCTTGTATGGAAACTACACTACTACGGCGTTCAATGTTCCCAAGGAGGGTGCTTATAAGCTCAGAATCTGGGCTCTTCTGCCTAATATCTTGATTCAGAAGATTGTGGTTGATCTTGGTGGTGTTAGACAGTCTTATCTTGGCCCGCCTGAGAGTTTCTTGCTGGGACGAGATGAGATGGGCAAGTATAACGGTACGTCGTTCGCGAGCACGCCAGGAATCGTTGGAGGGACTTTCGACAAAGAGTAATAACCTACAGATGTTATAGGCTTTGAGTAGATCATATAATCTAAAATTCATCTCGACTGTACAGTGGTTTGCCTGTGAATTTACCTATGTAGTTGAACGAAGCCAAGGATGGTTGATCAGATCACTGGTTGAAGGCCGATCAGCCGGATCATACTGGAATATCAAGCGCAACAGCGATATGATCTCCTTTGCTTCCGCCTCATCGATATCGCCTGGCCTTTCTGCCATAAACTGATCCTCAAGAGAAAGAAATTCGCCAAGATATGCGAGCGGAGGACCATCGCTTTCCTCGTCTGTCCCATCTACCGACTCCATATCCTCATTGCCGCTGACATAGTCGTCATCTTGGGGCTTGACTTCCAGCCTGTTTCCGCTTTTATCAAAATACTGATCTGCTCGCCGCCACTTCTCGAGTAGTGGTTTGGGCAGCGGTCCAATAACCTCACTGAGCTGAATGAGATGCTCGTCGTTAGATGTCTCATCATAGTCCTCTCCCTCTAGAGATTGAATTGCGACAAACAGAGATCGGCCGATGATCATCTCGAAAACCAGACAGCCAAAGGCCCATATGTCGATACCTTTGCCCAGACGTTCGTTAAGAATCGTCTCTGGGGCTCTTAGGGCAACCGGCGTGATAGCCTTAGCACCCATTATGGGGTCTTCTTCAGTGAATGCTGTCAAAGTCAGAGCAAGGTCCTTTGTATTCGACCCTTAGAGGTAGAGAACTTACCACCGCCCAAGTCACTGAGCTTCACAAGAGGATGAAGGTCATATGAGAAATGGTCATTCAAAGGCCGAGGCTCAAGGAGATATGACGGGGCCCATAGATCTTTCTTCCCATCTTTACGTTTGAGTGGCTGAGCATCGCTCTCAGACTGCTTCAGGTTCGCCTCAGTCTCAGGAGTAACCACTAGTTGCTGTACACAAGTGAGGATGTTTCCGGGATGTAAATCGCCATGAATAACACCGTGTTCGTGAAGGAAGTGCAACGCCTGGATAATGTCCTGTAGCGTCTGCTTTGCGAAGGATTTTGTGAACCTTCTATCCCAAGGCTCACCAAACTGAAACTCTGGTCTGATCTTAAGAAGAGTTGTCAAGTTTGGACCCATGGTCTCAAATACAAGGCCATCATGTTCTCCATTGGGACCCTTGATCTTAATCGTGTCATGAAGGACTACCAGAAATGGGGACTCATCTTGGAGGTGAGATCGATAGAGAGAAACCTCTTTGCCTGTGTCGCTTTTCTGAGTTGCAAGAGTGATCTTCAAAGACACATATCGGCTCATCCTAGTCAACAGTGTCAGTAACTTCCAAGACTCATGTGATAACGACATACTGCATGTCGAAAGTGAGCCAGACGGTAGAGAACTGGCCCCATCCCAATTTTCTAACGATGCGATATTGCTCTTGTATCATATCACCGAGGTGAACAGGGTGATAGCCACCTGGATGGTATGCCTCACCCCATTCACATGGAGTGCCATTCGTCGCGAATCGGAAGTCCTCATCTTCCCAAGGGGGCTTGTTAGGCGGAGTATGAGGGCGAGAAGACATCTTGCGGCGATACGGGACGTAGTTGATGTGCGTAAGAGTTCTCACAAAGGTTGAAAGATGTTGGTTGAGATGCATTGAGGTGGGGTCTCTACTAACCAGCCAATCGCTTGCGTATTCACTGACCAATCGCTTCCGTATACTGCATACCTTGTTTTCGCAGGCTAATCGCAATGCAAGTATACGTAATTAAGCCAACGATTCCTCATTATGCACAGAACAGAACTTATTATCTGTGTTGGCAGCCTAAAGCATAACCTCATAAGCCGCCGTCATCCATAGGTGACTGTGATAAGAATGTCGGACAGGGTTAAAGAATTTCATCGGCTAGGAAGCCCTTTTACTAAATCAACATACTCAGTATCAGATCTCCTCCACAATCTGAAGCAGGAGAGCTTGCAGTAATTCCAGTATAATTAGATTCATTCATTTAGCTACCTAGGATACTGGCTCATCTACTCTCCTGCTTTCCTATTTCTATCCCCTCACATCATCCAAAAGCCTTTCCCCACAACATCCCTAACAGGCCAGTCGTCTTATAACTCTTATGCACGACTCCCTTCCCCTCAATCTTCGCCTTGACATTATCCCAGACCTGTTCCAAGTCCGGCCTATCACTAGCCCCTCCAATATTCATCGCGCTCGGAACAATCGCCCACTTCTCCAATACTACCCCCCCTTGTCCCGTCACGTCTCCTCCTTTGCCCCCTCGCAGGACTAAAATCCCTGGCTGCGCCATCCCATGCTCATAGCCCTTCCTCTCGCTCACCGCTATCTCCAGGTCATACCTTTCTTTGACCAACTCCACGAGTGTGTTTTTAGGGTCAACGATAGCTTCACCGGAATATCCGGTGAGCTTGCGCATTTCAGGGAGGAAGGAAGCTGGTTCGGCGGTCACGATCAGGGTTTTACCGCCGAGTGAGGACATGGAAGGGGACAGTCCTTGGAGGGTCTGCAGATAGGCTCGGCAGAAGGGACACCAGTGGCCGCGGTAAACTGTCAAGTTTTAGCTCGAGTGGGAAAATAGAGTGACAGCATCGTAGGATAATAGAGCAGAGGGAATATAGGGATGTATAGGATGAGTAGAAGTTTCACTTACAAACGACGAAAAGAACTGAGGACTCTGAGAGTAAGGCGTTGAAGTCCTCAACGGGCGTATGAGTGGTCATTGTGAAATGGTTTGTTGTGTAGTTTTGAGTGGAGGTAACGAGATGAGCAGTTGTTCAAGACTTATAGACCAGGTCGCATTGGATTATGTACCCTCTGGTCAGATGGGCTTTTGCTGCAATGTTGACAAATTCTGTTGGCATTCAGTTGAACTCGGATCACACGGCCAAAAGGTCAGACTTGGTCAGCATTGGTCAGCTTTGCTTATCATTTATCAGTGAACATGACTTCATAGGCACCCGCATTAACCAACGAGGAACCTGTGACTTTAGGTGATTTGGGAGTACGTCACTACTCTCGACTTGTCGATGCGGCGTATAAAGGCGAGAAAAATGATGTGCTCGGCGTTCGCAGTCATATGTTAAAGATTCCAAATTACCGAATTTACTAATATAGATAAGAGCAAAAGTTCCGCTGTACTGTATTTGGAATATTTATATTTAGATACATACCTGTTCAGAAACCTCTCTCTTCGTTGTTATATGCGGAGGGCCTCGACCGTACTTGCCCAGTCAACAGATCTACCCAACCTGGTAAAGGTCATAATAAGGCGACAACTCAGACTCACATTACAACGTCCAGCTTTTTCTACCTCACTTTACTTTATGACCGTTTCGAGTATCTGTGAATATGGCGACTTCAACAAAGTACTGCGACTTCTTGGTAATTGGAGGTGGCAGTGGAGGTCTTGCCTCGGCTAAGAGAGCGAGTGGACGGTATGGTGCAAAGGCCATTGTAGTAGAGGCGAAGCGATTGGGAGGAACTTGTGTCAACGTCGGGTAATTCTGCCGCTTCTTAAGGTTGTACTCCAATGCTGACCGTCACAGATGTATTCCAAAGAAGATCACCTGGAACGCAGCAAACCTTGCACAGAGTATGCGTGACGCCAAGGCCTACGGGTTCTCCATCGAACAGAGCGCGCCTTTCGACTGGGCGAGTTTCAAGGCAAAGCGAGATGCAGTCATCAAGAACCTGAACGGCATACACGAGCGCAACCTCAAAAATTGACGGCGTCGAATATATCCATGGCCGAGCACGCCTTATAGGCAAGAACGAGTCTATGATAAAGCTTGATGATGGTACCGAGATCAAAGTCAACGCGAAGGAGATCCTTCTTGCGACTGGTGGACATCCTACAGTTCCTCAAGGAATTCCCGGAGCCGGACATGGCATCAATAGCGATGGCTTCTTTGAGCTCGATCATCAACCTAAAAAGGTAGCAATTGTTGGAGCCGGGTATATCGCTGTGGAGTTTGCAGGAATGCTTAGCGCCTTGGGAACAGAGACGCATCTTCTCATTAGGCATGAAAGGTTTCTAAGAACCTTTGATGTGATGATTCAAGATGAACTTGTCTCAGAATACGAACGCATGGGCATACACATTCACAAGAAAAGCAAGGTCAAGAAAGTCACAAAAACAGATCAGCTTACTCTACACTACTCTGACTCAACTGGGCAGGGAATACTAGAGGACGTTGATACTCTGATTTGGGCCATCGGTCGAACGCCAGAAGTGCAAGGTCTCGGCCTAGACGTCGTGGGTATTAGGCAGAACGAGAGGGACCAGATCATCACAGACGAGTACCAGAACACTACCGTAGAGAATATCTATTCCATCGGCGATGTCGTCGGCAAAATCGAGCTTACTCCAGTCGCAATCGCCGCCGGCCGCAAGCTTAGCGACCGCCTCTTCGGCGGTAACAAGTTCAGCACAAGCAAGCTAGACTATGACCTCATTCCCTCCGTCGTCTTTGCCCATCCTGAAGTCGGCACCATTGGCCTCACGGAAGAAGAGGCCGTGAATAAATACGGGATGGATAACATCAAGATCTACAAGAGCTCCTTCACGGCGACCTATTATGTCATAATGGACGATAAAGGACCCTCGAAGTATAAGCTCATCTGCCAGGGGAAGAACGAGAAGATCGTGGGACTGCATATCTTGGGCTTGGGAAGCGGGGAGATATTACAAGGTTTTGGGGTTTCGATTAAGATGGGGGCTACGAAGAAGGACTTTGATAGCTGCGTTGCGATTCATCCGACAAGTGCAGAGGAGCTGGTCACTCTCAATTAGTTAACCATCATACAACATAAATATACAACACGTTGAATCGATCAAAAGCGATGCGACAGAAGTATGTATATAAAAACAGTGCGTTTTCCTTCTTCAACTGTCCAAGGTAATTAAAGGAAGCTATGTGGAATATTAGGCTCCATGAACCAGAACTCCCTTCAGGTTAAAGCCCTTGTCAGAAGCTATCATAACGCTTACACAGCTGAGGATTCATGACCCGATCTAGACAAGATTTGTTTATTGGCATCACACGTCAGTCTATGGCCTTATCTGATCCCTGAATACGGAGGCGATTGGTGGGCTTATACAAGAGTGGTTGGCTGATTTATACGAGGGCCATTGGCTGGTGGATATGCAGCGATTGATTACCTACTGTCAGATAAAACTAGGGGAGGAAAGAAAACACAGAACCTTAACCCTAAATAACAAAAAGACTTAGGTAATATAGTCTAAGCTTAGGATAGCTTTAGATAAGTTTATTTTAGCA